>JBBPSJ010000170.1:0-60564 GCA_038093535.1 Boletus reticulatus
CTGGCATTTCCTATTGAAGACGTTGATAGTATGGGCCGCAGCCACATCGTCTTCACGGTTGGTGACGGCCGGTTCCGCCTCTTTAATCCAAACCGTTCCTCTTTCCCAGTTTATGGTCGGGTTTACGTCCCGGAGCCAAGGGAGTCCTAGTATGATGTCATCCTTGCCACAGTCAATAACAAGGAAATCACGGGTCTCTATCGTTTCCCCGAGTTTCATCACTACTCTTGCCTGTTTTCTGATCAGGCCATTTTTGTTGGGAGTTCCATCAACATTGCTCGTCCGCAGGGGAGTCTTGAGTCGCGTAGTGGGAATGTCGCACGCCACTACTGTTGCGTAGTCGATAAAGCAACCAGTTGCCCCGGAGTCGATAAGGGCTTTTGTGTCAACGCTTTTGAATGCAGTACGATCGGGTGGGTAGAGGGTGACGGGAATAGATATGGATTGCGAAGTACCACCCGATACAAATACTGGAGATAATCTATAAGAAAATTTGTTATTGGCTAGAGATGACGTTGACCCATCCCTGCCCTTCAAAAACCCTGGTCGGTTCCAGGTGTTCCGAGCCACGTGTCCTGGTCGGATCCAGGTATCTCACATGCTCCTTCGCAGAAACCAGACGTAGTCTGTATGCGGTGTCCACAGAAACCGTTGTTTGCCGTATGTGGTTTGGCGTGGTCGGATCCACGTCCGAGCGACTTGTTCCGGTCGGTTCCGGATATCGCAAGTGCCCCTGCCTCTTCACTCACTCCTGCCCGTGCCACTCTAATTCCGTGTTTGACTGTGTTTCTGATGGCAGTTTCTTGTGAAGAAGGTTGCGGTCCAAGCCCCATCCCTTGACCCTCGGGAGTAGCTGCGTCCGCGTCCACCATTGATTGGACATCATCATATGGGTACGTGCCAGGATAATGATCCTGGGCTTTCTCTGAGGTGGCGTCCCAGAGCTCCGCTGGCGCGATAGCGGAGAACCTATTGTTCCATGGTCCAGATCGTACAGCCCTGGCTCGTGGTGCTGCCCTGATCGCTTCCTTTTGGCACTCTTGGTAAGTGGCCGTTCTTACCTCAGCCATGGCCTGGTAGCCAGCCTCCTCGTCCGCAGACGAGCTGCCCTCCCCGAAAGCAGTTTTGAGGATCTTTATTGCGGCGCCTTTCTCGATGCTCCCCATTTCTTCGAGGTAAGCCGAGAGTTCATCATCCTCCTCTATTGTGGTGGTGGTCCGTGCCCGTCGTTGCGGGACTTTGTAAGTAGGACGTGCGGAGCGTCCGGAGGATGTGGTCGGGCGGGGACGTATGGTCCGGTCGGTTCCGGATCCCTTGTGGTTGGAAGACCTACAGCCAACCTGGTGACAAATGAAGCATTGATTCTTCCGCATATACTCAGCGCGCTGAGTCGGCGATAGTCGTACGGCATCTACGTCCATCGCGTACGGGTCTCTGTGCGATCGAGGAGAGGGAGCCGGTATATGTGGCACTCCCTTTCTTAAGTCTCCAATTCTCCTCAGTTGTTGAGAGAACTGGCCTGCCTTCTTTATCCAATCCTGGTAGCTGTCGGGAATCTTGTCGCACGAGAGGATCATCGTGGCAAGTCTGGGGCTGAGGCCATGGATAAACCACTCCACAAGGGCATGCTTGTCAGTGATACCTGACTTCTCGGCGAGAAGTTGGAATTGTGAAGCATAGGTGGTGAACCCATCGCTCCACGCTCCCTCGGTATCCTTTCCAGCAGATTGACGGAGTTTGGAAAGGTCTATCCTTGCCTTGGCTGCTACATCGTAGGGGGAAAAGGCGGTCTCGAAAGCTTCTTTAATCTTGTCGAAGGTCTTTTCACTGTCGGCAATAGCCGAGTTTGCGAGCTTCATCAACCATCCTTCAGCAAAAGTCTTTCCCCGGCCCTTACTAATCTTGTTGAGGAAAGTAAGGGACTTTGTCGTGTCGGTAAAGAGTGCTTTGTTGATGGTGAAGTACGCGTTCATCGAGAGGAGCCATCTGTTGGCATCCTCTGCCTCCCCGGTAAAGTCCTCGGGAAGGCCGGCCTTTATTTCTGAAACCATTTCGTCTTCTAGAGCCGGGTCAAGTGGTATGTCCTCCTGCGCGGTCGGTTCCGGGTCAGGGTTGTGAAAAACAAGAGGAGGGTCCTCGCTAAGGACAACGTCGGGAGTAGAGGGGGCAGCTAATTCAGAGGTAGAGGGGAGAGCGTCCGAGGCTCTTCCTTGACTCCTGTTGAGTTCCGCTAATTGCCTTTGAACTTGTCCGTAATGAGCGATACGGTCCGGAGGGGAGTATCGGTCAGGTAGGACAATGTGAAACGGGTGTTCGTCAGGAAGAAGGTGGATACGGGGGAGTCGGGGTGAGGAAGACCCGGTGGGTGGAGAGGGTGGCGGGGAGTCTGAAGGCGCTCTGAATCTGCCGATTCGGGAAATGTCGGAGTGGGGGAATGTCCTCTACGTAAAAGTAGGGACAAGGGGAAAAGCTAGTTCTTTTGTAACGCACAGCGTAGACTTGTCGTAGCGTGCTGCGATACGGGTCGAAGAATAAGCGAGGTAGCGAGGAGTTCAACTCAAGGACGAGTGCCGAGCTTCGAGACGATGCGAAGCCTAAGCGGGTCTCTCCTATTCTAGGTATCCTAGGACTCACTAGAACTCGGAGGTGGTGAGGCAAGATCAACGCTGATATTGCGTAGAACTAGCTTAGGGAAAATACAGGGAGAGACGACGACTATATATACGGTAGGCCCCTAATCTAGATGAAGGATATAAAAGGGATGCGCAGCATCCGCAGTAAAGCGCAGTTGAATGCGCAGCTATCCGCAGTAAGAGGCTATGAGTGCGCAGCACGAGATAGCAGATCGTTGGATATAAAAGGGAAGGCTATGCCACTGCCTTACGAAGTCTGAATAAGGTGACAGTGGCAGAGACGGAACGGAAGTCCTAATATGGTATGGGCGGGGCGCCGTGTGAGCCAAAGGAGAAAGAGATCGAGAGAGCGTATCTGGTATATGTGGAGGACGACTCCACTACGAATACAGCCGCGTACGGCGAGGAGACGAGTCTGTAGAGAAACGGAGGACGAGGACAAGCAAAGGAACAAGGAAAAAGTGTACCCCCTTCGTAGACCGTAACACTCTAGAACACGCTTCAGAAGATATGAAGAAGTTCTATGACCGCAAGGCAAGATCTCCGATCAAATACCAAAAAGGAGATATGGTTCTATTAGAAGGCACAAACATCAGATCGGATCGACCTTCGAAGAAGCTCGGAGATAAAAGATACGGTCCCTTTAAGGTGGTAGAAAAAGTCGGCGCAGCAGCATACAAGCTTAAGCTCGACACAAAGTGGCGTGGAATTCATCCCGTTTTCCATGAATGTCTCCTTCACCCCTATCACAAAGGAGAATTCCCAAGCCAGCAAAAAGAACCACCACCGCCACCGGATCTTATCCATGGAGTAGAAGAACAAGAAGTCGAAGAAATCGTCGCTTCTCGTGAGAAACGCAACCGTATCGAGTACCTCGTCCAATGGAAAGGATTCCCTTCGGAAGAAAACGAATGGATCCCCTATTCCAAACTCGAGCATGCCACAGAAGCTGTCAAAGACTTCCACCGTTCTCATCCCACTGCTCCACGGCCACAACCAAAACTCCGACTTCGCGAAGTATACAATCCCGATCAACCCGATTCATCTTGTACCTGTCCAATTTGCAAAGGCGTTCCTCTTCCGTCAGTTACCACATCCGTCCTTAAAAGTCCCGAGTTCTATGAATTTCGCGCTTTTATCAACAACCAAATACTCTCCAATGGAACGTCGAGTGTAAAAAGGGGGTAATGTAAAGAATCTTTCACTTTTCACATCTTCACATATCACTATCTCTCCCTTGTATTATATCACACGTCACATATTCTATTACCTTCTACACAGTTCCATATCACTTGGTCTGTGTGCAGACTAAGAACGTATATAAGTAGTACTCTCTGTGTAGTTAATTCCTCAGAATTGATATACTTTTTCCCTCCTTTCGCAACTGCTCACTTTGAGTAGCCGTTTGTGTTGAATCATAACAAAAAGTGCAAGCCGCCGGGGTCTTTGCAAGCACCGACAAACGAGAAAAATTCCGAGACACAGACGAGATACTGGATTCAAGAAAGAAAAACCCTTGCTAGCACCAAGAAAAGAAAATGAAACCGAGACAAATACCCGAAACCAAGAAGAAAATCAGACCTGGGACCACATACTTCAAGAAGAGCAGATGGAGGACTTCCATGCCCATGGCTCCATGTGAAGTAGAACGCTTCACCTTCGTCCACGACTTGTGTTTCACCAAGAAAGTCCCACTGAAGAGGACTGGAAGACCTTGCACCTGCTTGACTCCGACGCATAACACCCTAAAGGAGGTCAAGGGACTGAGAGACAATCCCCCGAGACCTGTCCTGAACTCGACCTCGACCTCGGCTTCGAACCGATCCTAAACCCCTGTCCAACTACTTACCCCAAGAGTCCCAATGGCGGCCTGTGACAGATAGAGCATTGTCGCATTGTCTGACCCCAGTTACCACTCCTCGAATGTGCCCAATATTGCCCGAGCTGCTCACACCACAAAGATTGCCGTCGACCTTGTCCAACTCAGTGTCAGCTCCATCGTCCATACCTCGACGTCGTCCGATACAACGGGCCTTGTCCTGTGACATCGACCTTGCCCACCATGTCCGATTTTCCAGCCTTGAAATACAGTCAACCTTGGGTCAACACATCACAATCATCGTCGTGCAGACTCGCACAACGCGTCCAGAGTCTCCAACATCATCGTCGCGTCGTCTGTACCGAACCTCGTCGCAGGGTATAATGCCATCGGAGTCACAAAAGGCGAACAGACACCAGATCGGTCACATTAGACCAGAGGGAACACAGCGTTGCCACCACCGCCCGCGACCTGTCTCCGCGCCCTAAGTGGGCGTGCTGGATAAAAGGCATGTGCAGGCTGTCGGGATGTCGGAAAGGGAGAAGTTATCGTCGTGAAGGTAGGGGTGGAAGTGGTGGTATAGCGGGTGTTCGCGGCGCTGGCTGTTTTGACTAGATCTGAGAGGTAATGTGGCGATTGCAGAGGGCGACAAGGCTGTCGGAGTAAAGTGACAATTGATGTGTTGCTTGGCTTCTTCGAGGAGATATCAGAGGTATTTGCGAATCTTGCACGAGATTGGACGTTGACGTTGTCAAAGGTTGAAGAAATGATCGGTATTTTGAAGGGTGGAGAAAACATGGCACTCGGAAAATCGATGGGATGGGGATGACGTGGAGGGACATTGCTACGTCGATAGGAACATGGGTTCAAACTTCGAGGGTGAGCAGAAAGTCGAAGAATGAGTGGTAGCAATGGTGGATGAGAATAGGTCTTACCATGAGGGATCGGAGGTCAATTGTCGGCGAGAGAATTGTCGGCGAGAGAATTGTCGGCGAGAGGAGAACCGGGAGATCAGGTAGCATGATCGATTCGGGAAAACTCGACACAAACTTGGCAGCCGTGGATGTTGTCAAACGGCAGTCGTTGGAGGATCGCAGAGGGGTCTCGTAAAGAACTCGGGAGGCACATAGACACGATAGAAGGTTGACATCGTGTTCGACGTAGCTTTGGACCAGATGTTGGGGCCATAGATGTAGGACAATCGCGAGGAAAGCGATGGAGTTGATGGTCGAAGGAAATCCAAGGTGGACGAGGGGACTGTGCTAAGAGGTGCAGGACAATTGCTTCAGGAACTCCAGGTGACTTCTCGACTTGACGGTTGGAGGAGACGAGAGCTGGAAGAAGGCAGGAAATGGAAAAAGTGCACACCACTCCGTGACTTGACGCTTCATGGACTGAGACTGCTGGAACCTGACGGCCCCAGCCTCTTCAAGACGCTCGCAACAGGAGGACCGCGATCCAGACGAGGATCGACCACCATACCGCCAGTCACTTTCTTCTGCACTCTAAGAATCCCAATCTCCGCCCGCATCGTCGGACCAATTGACCTTTTGGCGTTCTTCGGGATGAACACGTTGCGAAGCTGTGACACGTTGATACCCATGGTCTTTGGAGCAGTGGTTGGGGGACTAAGTTGGGATGGACGTCCGGGAGACGAAAGGAAGGACCGGGAGATCTCCATGGCACGTCGGACCGTCATTCGAGATCTGTGACTATTCTCTGAAATGCCCGTGAACGATGACACCTGGCGATCCATAAAGCTTGCGAGCATGGCCATTGAAGAAGTAGTCGCATCCTTAGATATGATCGTCGGAACGCCGGCCATGAACGAAACCTCGGCCCATGTCCCGTTCGTCCGAGTCGGGCTACTGATCTTGGACATGCCATCGGATCCAGCCGTAGTATTCGCTGAGTTCGGCGAAGGCGCGGTATCTGTCGAGGGTGACGACTGTGTGGGAGGACTGGAACCGACCGTGGATGGCCCACATGAATCAGTAAGCACACCCGAGTCACCCGATCTTGGCGTAGCGGCCGTGCTGGGGAGGTTCTGATCACCACAACCGGTTGAAGGTGTCACTGTCTGTTCGACTTCCGCATTGGTAACGACCCTCTGGCTCTGCGATGGTACCGAAGACAGATCTGGGGACGACGGTGGCGACCCAGACGGTGACATGGCATTGGGATCCGTGACTGGCATTGACTGATTATTCGTCAGCGTCCCAATACGACAGCTGATGGATGGCGTCTCATGAGAAATGTCGGAACTGTGAGGACTGGCGGCGGAAACCTGGATTGTAACATCTTGATTTCCCTCACAGGCATTCGCGCCGTCGTTGGAAGATCGATCCATGTGGAATCGCGGAACACAGCTGGGTCGGGACCTACACACCAGCTCGCCCTCCTGACGTCTCTGAGCAGCCTTCGACAACTTCGGTCTAGGCGTCTTTGGTCCCGACAAGAGGCGGCGCCGCGCTGCCTTCCGGAAGACACTCAACATGGGACTGAGCAGGGACGCTTGCTTCGTCGAAACTGTACGAGGGACCAACGGTTGTTTCTTGCGCGACATTGCCGGCGAGGTCAGTCGAAGCTTCTGCACCCGAATCCTCTTCGAGGGAGCATATCGTTCCATGGACAGGCCACAGACGAATGGTCTAGAGCTTGCCATCCGCTAAGGTTTTCGTGAGCAAATGCTATCCAAAGCAACGTGAACACATACGCGGCGTGGAACGTATCCAAGCTTGCACCTCATGATGGTGCCAGCAGCTACAGTCGTAGATGTAGCTGCATCATTGTCCGTCACCTTAACGAGGACCATCGACGCAGCAGCGTTCCTTGCAGAGATGACCTCCGAAAGACCTGTCTGCGAAGTATCGTTGGATGTCCCCTTTGTCTGGATGCTCATCCCGGAGGCGTCATCCGATACGGCCGTAATGTTTGCTGAACCCGGCGAGGGCTCGACAATTGTCAGGGATGACAACTCCGGATGCGAGCTGGAATCGATCGTAGAGGGCCCACATGAATCAGTAGGCGTAGTTGGCACACTCGAGTTCGGCGCATGACCATGACCTATGCCGGAGAGGTCCTCGTCGTCGGGTTCAGCAACCGTCAGGGATGGCGATTGCGTTGGCGAACTGGTCGTAGATGGCCTACACGAATCAGTAGGCGTGGTTGGGGCACTCGAGTTCGCCGCATAGTCCACGCCGAAGAGGTCCTCGTCGCCACAGATCGTCACTGGCGTCGAGATTTCTTTGACAACGACGTTGGCAACGATGGTCCAGCTCTGTGAAGGGAACGACGACAAGTCCGGCGACGGCGGTAGCGACAGAGACGGCGAAACACCCTGCAGATACGTGGTCGGCATCGGTGGTGCGGGCCCTTGGTCCTGGGTCAGCCTCCCAGCATAGTCGACAGCGACGACGGGCTTCTTGCCATAGGAACTCGTAGGCTGGACGCGCGCTGCAGTCTCGGTGACGCTGAGGTTGACGGACAGCCTCTGGCGGGAGACTCCTGGTTCGCGAATCCCGGTAGCGGTAGCCTTGGCCGTTGCATCTTGCCTCTCCCTAGAAGTACCCACAACCCCAACGGAGGACTGATAGTTGCGGGAGCACGCGGTGCAACCGAGTCGGAGACGCGGCTCTGCCTTTGGAACGACACTAGGCAGAGAACCGTCGCGGGATGACAACCGTTGCTTGGGCGATACTGGCCATCTCTGCACCGAAACCCTCTTCGAAGGTGCATACCGCTTCGTAAAGAGACTACAAACAACGAATGGCCTGGAAGTCGCCATTGGCTAAGATTCTAGGTTAACTCTGAATACCGGCAGCATGAGAATGACATACGCAGTGGACGTGTCCTTTCTTGCAGATCATCACGGCGTTGGCAATTTCGGTCGTTGATGTACTCATTGGAAGCGACGGATAGAACGATAACGACGAAATAGCTAATCCGACATGTTCACGCCCGAGGGTTTTTATACCTTCGGTCTCAGAGGCTGACCTGTCGATTAGTGCCCAGGCGGCTGGCCCAAATGCACTTTCCTGCCACTGGATTGGAAATCGGCCTCGTTTGGACAGTGAAAGGCACGTTCCAGCCTGGGGCTGACAGGAACGAAAGGGCGGTAAGTACTCCGATAACGTGATGTACGGGTAAGTATGAGGTGATACTAACCAGGTTGGCCTGTCCATATGTCCACCGCGACGTTCTGGTATCTGTTTTCTCTGCACCAATTCTGGTTCATCCGGCTATTCATCTCGCCCCTTCGCTGCACTGTGGCACATGACCCTTTTTCCTCTGGTGGGGCGGTTCCATCCGACCTTGGTGTTCCCGAACCGCATCTTGGCAACTCCTTCTCGGCAACCAACACCACGGAATGGCAAATTCAAATCTAGCGGCCAGATCAGAGGTGAGTCAGCAGCGAGGCACGGCAGTTAAGGAAATCTCCTGGAACCACTGTATGAGTCGAATAAACGGTTTGAGGAAATCAACTCCAATGATGCCGCACCGTTCAGGGCTAATGTCGGCTCCGACGACGCCTCCAAGTCGAGTAGACATGACCGAACAGCTGCTCGTAGAGAACACTTGGCTGCGCTAACCTGTACTAAATAATGGTAGTCGGCAGCTCCAGAATTGGGACGGCGTCGGTGAAACATGCTCTCGTCATATCTGTCCAGATGGACTCTGACATGGCTGTTATAATCGACAGAGCGCTTGAACATTGTAGAACGTACTCCGTGCCATGAGCTTCGAATGTACGCAAGGTTTTGACGAGCTCCTCGTTCCACCCGTTACTTGAGCTTGAGACCTTTCATCGTATTGATCCTAAGAATGGCATGGTATATGCGCTCTTCTCCGGGCCAAGTAAGGAGAAGATAGAATGTAGCTGGTATAAACTATGCATTCTTTGTATGCGGGGAAGTGGGTGTAGTCTTTAGTTTTGGTGGCGTGTTGGGAGTAGTAGATCGTACACATTACCAAACAAAAATGTCCTGGCTTGGAATCCGAATGCACATTGTCGTGAGTCGTGACGCAATCGTCTGCGAGCAGGGGGAAACTTTTGGGCACATTCATCAACGCACTTGTCAAACGAGAACTTGAAGCCATACATAGATGAAGTACTAGTAAGGAGGGGGTACCGTGGTCGGTCGGTATCCCCGCGTCGGCCCAATAACAACGCAACCCATCCATGTGCGGAACCTCACGGTCCCCGTTGTTCCCTAGCTTTCGAAATCATGCCTTGCTCCTCTCGCCTCTCCCGGGCCCCCCGATCCAGATCCCGCTTCTCCAGCCCTGCCGTTCTCTGAGCAATACTCTCGGGAATCAGCCGGGCCATCTCCCAATGTGCTTGATCGGCTTCTTCATGGGTTCCATTTCGCAGAAGGATCAAATGTGCTCCAACCCTTCACGGTCGTGAATGGCTGCGCAAGGTGGGTGATCTGATCGTTTCTTTACCCATTTCCCAAGAAGCACCTTTTGTGGAACGTTCGCAGTACCTCCTATCGACTATCGACTGCGTTACCTTACTCCAAATGCCACCCACGAGGTCGGGGTTATTGTTATTCTCTCATGGAATACCCATGGTTTTCACACTGACATCTGTAGAGTCGGTCGAGAACAATGTTCACCATCGAGATCGAGCAAGTATCGACCATCCCCGAGAATTACTGTGTCAAGTACGTTTTCGAAATACGACGATAAAATGAAAACATCACTGCCTGCCTGGATAGTCAAAGACCTACATGGATGAACGGAACCCACTCGTTGAACGGCACTTCCCCACTATCTCGAAGATCCCCAATAGCTTCGTGCAATGCACGTGCTGCCTCGCGATAATCCGGCCTCGTACCATTCCGAAACAAGTGTCCGTATACGTCCCTTGCCACCACAGGCGCAATCCTGTCGCTGATCGACCACATCGTACCAACGACCCCGCCATAACCGGCAAACAACATTCCCGCTGCAATATGGACCGCCTCGTCAGTGAGATCTTCATCGCCCATCGCTGTCTGGCACGCAGAGAGAAAGGCAAGCCCGCCATGAGGACGTGACAACGAGAGCATGTCACGCAGTGTCAAGCGGCGTCTATCAGCAAGACAAAGCCCACTGTCCACGCCGTCTTGGATTCCGTGGCATGCGAAATGGACCCAATTTGCCTCCTTCATCAGACCGAGTACTTCTTCGACCGTCCCCAGAGAAGATTCCAGGAGGGTGGTGTGGGCTAAAGGTGAATCCCCGATCACTTCTTTGATATGTGCTATCTCGGGAGCTACACCTGGCAGCTGGCCGAGGCCATCTGAGAGTGGCTGACGAACAGCAAGCAGGCGGAGATCATCGTGAGGTACGGCGTGGACGTTAGGTGACCGTGCGAGAATGCTAAGAGTAGGGACGTATGAGGAGACGACAAAGTCGAACACTTTGTGCCCAGGTAACGAATACTGGGGATCATAGAAACCGGCTGCGTGGATAGGTAGAAATACGAAAGGTCCAGTTGGACACCAAAAAAGGCGCGATATGTCACCAGGAGACTGTTCAGAGACCCCGATGAGCGAATCAGTTGTGAATGGGGGTAACGTGAGGTCACGCACTGAGAAAGCCAATGCGTCTAGGATTGGTTTGACGATGCCATTCCACAACGGCGCCAAGAAGGTTTCCCAGCTGCCGCGGTCCCATTTATCGGGTTTCCCATCCCTTTCATTAGAGCGTATAGTATGAGCCTGACGCAGGAAAGTCTTGAGCCGAGTTTGATGATCAGCGACTCGCTTAAAAGTGAAATGAGGAAGTGGCACGTGAACGACATGATCCACGTCGGCAAGAACGATCAACGCATCGCATCGACGTTCTGCGGCATTAAGGATAACGACAGGTCCGGAGCGTGCTGGAGCACGGAGCTGAGAGAAATCTTTCGGGAGGAGGAACCGCTCGAAACCAGGAAGGCGTCGAATCTCCTGAAGTAACTTGTCTCGTTCGATCGCGAACGTACGGTGACTATCAGCTTCCTGCTGCAACGTCTGTGTTGCACAATGGATTACACCGTCGGTCGATTCCGGGAAGGTGGACAAAGATTTTTCGCGAGTGGCACTGGCATGATCTAATGCGGCAGACAGGTCGCGAAGTCTACGAGCATGATCCGGGTGAGTAGACGACAATTGCTCATAAGAGCCACGAAGCTGAAGGAGTTCCCCCCAAATGATGGAACGTCCTTGCTCGAGCCACTCAACAGCAAGTTCTGGGAATCCCGAGTCCAAAGCTGCAGCTGCAGCCTCGCGGACAACATCGGCACCTCGCTTGAGTTCTTCGTAACGGTGTGTGAGGGAAAGGCCAATCCATGCGAGTTGGGGAAGGAGATTAATGGCAATAGAATATGCACGGAGGAGAGAGGGATGACGAATACGTCGAGCACATAATATCCAATTCCGTGACGCACGGAATCGAACACTAATAGGGCCTATGGAAAAAGACGCAGCATGGGAATACAGAGAAATTGCATTCTCGAGATCCCCCACCTCCCTGATGCGCTCGAAACGAGTGATGAAGGAGAGACCCAGGTTGGTGAGACAAGTCGGCTTGTCAGGGTGACCATCAGGGGTGAGGCGAACGGCATCCCTGAGTGTCGAAATGCCATCCTCGAGATCCCTCACCTCCCCGAGGCGTTCGAAACGATTGATGAAGGAGCTCCCGAGGTTGTTCAGATGACCCGGCTTGACAGGGTGACCATCAGGGGTGAGGCGAACGGCATCCCTGAGTGTCGAAATGGCATCCTCGACATCCCTCACCTCCCCGATGCACGAGAAACGAGCTCTGAAGGAGAGACCCAGGCTGTTCAGACCACCCGGCTTGTCAGGGTGACCATCAGGGGTGAGGCGAACGGCATCCCTGAGTGTCGAAATGGCATCCTCGACATCCCTCACCTCCCCGAGGCGCGAGAAACGAGTGATGAAGGAGAGCCCAGGTTGTTCAGACAAGCCAGCTTGTCAGGGTGACATCGAGGGTGAGGCAGGCCGTCATCCTAGTGTCAGAAATGGCATCCTCGAGATCCCTCACTTCCCCGAGAGCGCTCGAGTAGGCTCTGAAGGAGTTCCCCAGGTTGTTCAGACGACCCGGCTTGTCAGGGTGACCATCAGGGGTGAGGCGAACGGCATCCCTGAGTGTCGAAATGGCATCCTCGACATCCCTCACCTCCCAGAGGCGCAAGAAACGAGCTCTGAAGGAGAGACTCAGGCTGTTCAGACAAGTCGGCTTGTCAGGGTGACTATCAGGGGTGAGGCGAACGGCATCCCTGAGTGTCGAAATGGCATCCTCGAGATCCCTCACTTCCCCGAGGCGCTCGAAACGAGCTCTGAAGGAGCTCCCCAGGTTGTTCAGACGACCCGGCTTGTCAGGGTGACCATCAGGGGTGAGGCGAACGGCATCCCTGACCGCCGAAATGGCATCCTCGACATCCCTCACCTCCCCGAGGCGCTCGAAACGAGCTCTGAAGGAGTTCCCCAGGCTGTTCAGACGATCCGGCTTGTCAGGGTGACCATCAGGGGTGAGGCGAACGGCATCCCTGAGTGTCGAAATGGCATCCTCGACATCCCTCACCTCCCCGAGGCGCGAGAAACGATTGATGAAGGAGAAACCCAGGTTGTTCAGACCACTCAGCTTGTCAGGGTGACCATCAGGGGTGAGGCGAACGGCATCCCTGAGTGTCGAAATGGCATCCTCGACATCCCTCACCTCCCCGAGGCGCGAGAAACGGGCTCTGAAGGAGAGACCCAGGTTGTTCAGACAAGTCGGCTTGTCAGGGTGACCATCAGGGGTGAGGCGAACGGCATCCCTGAGTGTCGAAATGGCATCCTCGACATCCCTCACCTCCCCGAGGCGCGAGAAACGAGTGATGAAGCAGTTCCCCAGGCTGTTCAGATGACTCGGCTTGTCAGGATGACCATCAGGGGTGAGGCGAACGGCATCCCTGTGTGTCGAAATGGCAAACTCAAGATCCCTCACCTCCCCGAGGCGCAAGAAACGAGTGATGAAGGAGTTCCCCAGGTTGTTCAGACCACTCGGCTTGTCAGGGTGACCATTAGGGGTGAGGCGAACGGCATCCCTGAGTGTCGAAATGGCATCCTCGACATCCCTCACCTCCCCGAGGCGCTCGAAACGAGTGATGAAGCAGCGACCCAGGTTGTTCAGACGACCCGGCTTGTCAGGGTGACCATCAGGGGTGAGGCGAACGGCATCCCTGAGTGTCGAAATGGCATCCTCGACATCCCTCACCTCCCCGAGGCGCTCGAAACGAGCTCTGAAGGAGTTCCCCAGGTTGTTCAGACCACCCGGCTTGTCAGGGTGACCATCAGGGGTGAGGCGAACGGCATCCCTGACCGTTGAAATGGCATCCTCGAGATCCCTCAACTCCCCGAGGCACGAGAAACGAGCTCTGAAGGAGTACCCCAGGCTGTTCAGACAAGTCGGCTTGTCAGGGTGACCATCAGGGGTGAGGCGAACGGCATCCCTGAGTGTCGAAATGGCATCCTCGACATCCCTCACCTCCCCGAGGCGCGAGAAACGAGTGATGAAGCAGTTCCCCAGGCTGTTCAGACAAGTCGGCTTGTCAGGGTGACCATCAGGGGTGAGGCGAACAGCATCCCTGAGTATCGAAATGGCATCCTCGACATCCCTCACCTCCCCGAGGCGCGAGAAACGAGCTCTGAAGGAGAGACCCAGGTTGTTCAGACCACCCGGCTTGTCAGGGTGACCATCAGGAGTGAGGCGAACAGCATCCCTGAGTGTCGAAATGGCATCCTCGACATCCCTCACCTCCCCGAGCTGCGAGAAACGAACTCTGAAGGAGTTCCCCAGGCTGTTCAGACAAGTCGGCTTGACAGGGTGACCATCAGGGGCGAGGCGAACGGCATCCCTGAGTGTCGAAATGCCATCCTCAAGATCCCTCACCTCCCCGAGGCGTAAGAAACGAGTGATGAAGGAGTTCCCCAGGTTGTTCAGACGACCTGGCTTGTCAGGGTGACCATCAGGGATAAGGCGAACGGCATCCCTGAGTGTCGAAATGGCATCCTTGACATCCCTCACCTCCCCGAGGCGCTGGAATCGCCACAACAATGCCGCCCCGAGATTCCCTAGTCCTGCGTGGTACCCATCGTCCCAAATCGAAACAGATCTGACCAATGATTGTAAAAGTGTAATCGCTCGTTGGAGGTCCGCTAGATCACCGTATCGTTTGAACCGCTCCAACAGCGCGACACTTGAGATCCAAGGGTCCTCGTCAGTTAATCGTGAACTTGAATCCGAGTCCACTGGCGATTGTCCTCTCGCGTGGACAGGGCGGGCTCTATGCCCAACATATAACTGCTGCATGAAAGACGCAGCTCGGTTTTCATGACTGTCAGTGGAGCTGAGTTCTGATGCCTCATGCAGCAATGCCTCAACTCGTGCCCCATCAACATCGTCCCTCTGTTTCTCGAATCGTGCCAAATGCACCGCAGCCAGCCGAACCAATGTGGATGGACGGTCAGTGTGACCCACAGGACGGGCAGCAAGTGCATCGCGATGCAAGCGAATGGGGATCTCGAAGGAAGTATTCGTGTCGTTGACCAGACAGAGGATAAATGTAGCCATCGCGAGATTTGACTGAGCGGCCGCGCGACAAGGGTGGTCAACCGGACAAGTATTGAGTGCCCACTCAAACTCTGCAATAGAACACTCCAGGTCTCGCTTTCCCCCGTGCTTCCGGTGACGCGAGAGAGCGCTGTGGCCGTTGTTCGTTGCATCTTCTAGCGCGTTCAGGGTATTTGTGGTTGACTATAGACATAAAATGATCAATGGGGATCGTGTTGACACAAGTCGCCTGCTTACGCAAAGAGGACCGAGAACCCTCGACGCCAACGAATGGCTGCTCTCGTCATTCCGCCGCTCGACAGTTACAATAATAGACGAACACGGAGATACAACGTTGCCATCCTTTGGGAAAAAAATAAACGCTGCCAAGGTGTGAGTACCGAGATGTTGTGCAAAATGCCCTCCCACTCACGGATGTGTTTTTCACTGCGGTCTAATAGTTGTTCCACGGTGATCGTCAACTTTCGCAGCTGTTCACCAGTACCCAACGTGGGCTGCAATTCGAAAGACGCATAGACCTCAAGACAAATGGTAGCTGATGGATCTGACGGTCTAGGAACACTATAAGCACTAATCCAACTTAAGGGAGGAGGAACTCACAGCGGGATCGGCCCACTCCATTCGACAACATCGTCACTCGTTGATGAACGCTCGCTTTCGGTTCTCCATTCAAGGTCACTGTGATGCACCATGGTGTAGAAGCCGGCGGGGAGTCGTCGAAGGCCAAGGGCGACACCTGTCGCTCGAATGCCTGGCGCTCGTTCAGCCATGTTCGCAACCATGTGAAGATAGGCATTCCGTACTTGTAATGACAGAAGTTTCCTCCTTGCATTGAAATTCCTGACCCGTGCATTGGGGGTCAGCGTCAGAAGTACCGGGTTCCTGTATACTGTCCTGCAGGATAGGTCAGTCGACAAATCAGCAGCCCAGTCTGAAAAACCCACAGTTGGTGCACGAGACTGTGACGTGCTTGATTCAAGTCGTGGTCGTTTGTTTCTCGAGCAATCCTCAGCCGGATCATCCGTCGTCTCCAGATCAGGTCGTGGACGTTTCTCTCCAGCGTCTGGTTGGCTAGCCATGGCTACTTGGACCGAGAAGGTGAACTATTGAGGAACACAGCGATGGCATGCCTGGTTTTTAAGTCCAACCTCGCTTCCACAGCACCACCGTTCTTCACCGTTCTAGCCATAGTTACCTGTGCATGCTTCCAAGTGGAGTGCTGTGGTAGTAAATGAAATGACCGCTAAATGCGACGAAACGGTCACTGGCAGGCTCGCTCGGTTTGTTCCGGTGCCGTCAAATTACGGCACTGACACGGAATGGTACGGATTTGACACGGAAATCCGTACCATTTAGATCCGCTGTTGTGCCACAGCAAAGGGACAGTCTTGGATCGACACAAGCCGCAATGCCGCACCGTCACTCACACAGGAACTTGAAACATGAGTTCTCCGAAAACCGCCTTCGTCCAGTGCAATCAGATGTACGTTTCGAACCCTGAGCTGATTCACAGGATACAGGCGATGCGTAAAGAACAGAAATGTCGACCATTGGGTGCATGTGCTGATCCGAGGACAGCAAACAAGGTTCGAGACGCAATCTCACTCGTGTCATGGACGGCTGCGACCAGATGAGGGGCTCAACCCATCCATGTGCGTAACATCGCAGTCCCCCTGGCCCACCGTCGTTCCCTAGCTTTCGAAATCAAACGCAATCTCCCGCCCACCCCTCGCACTCCGTCTCCGCCGCCTCATCCTCGCCGCCGCAAACGGCAACACGCCCTGCTCTTCCTGCCTCTTCCCCCGATCCCGCTTCTCCAGCGCCGCCGTTCTCTGAGCAATACTCTCAGGAATCATCTCCCGTCCAGTCTCCTCGATGATCGGGCCTACTGCGCCTTTCCAGTCCCAGTCGGCGCCCCTATGTACCGCCTTGCGGAAGAGCTCACCCAAGAGCGCCTTGTGGAGGATCCGCGCGAGAGGTATGGGGGAGAAGAAGACGCGTTGGTTCGAGGCGACGTTCGAGGCACCTGTGAGCATCGCGACGGTCGGTATCTGCACGTCTCGTTGGCGCTGCGAGGGGAAGCGGGGGAGTGTGCGTGCGTCGGGGAGATCGTCGGCTGTGGACCACGCGCACTCTCCGAGACGGAGGAGATCGGAGACGGTGTCGATCCCGATAGAGGATGTGCGTGTGCTTTTGGATGCAAGAGGGTGGTGATGTCGAATGCGATCTAGGAGGGTGTGTAGATCTGGATCCTCGTTGGGACGGAGATGCGTGAGGAAATCAACGAGGCGGTAGGAACCTTGTGGGCAGGGGAGATTTGCCTCGTGTTTCATGCGACGGAGAAGGTTGACGATGACTATGAGGTAGGTCTGTAGGTTGGGTTGAAATTTGAGCGCAAGCAAGGCACGGATGGCAATGTATGCCGCGGCGTAATCCTCGCGTGCCAAAAACGTGCGGAGCGCGAGATGGGATGCAGAAACCGAGATGACGGTCGATCGACCGGATGGCGAGCCCTTTGTCTGTTCCTGATGGCACGCGAGCATCTCTCGAAAGAGCCGTCGTGGTGGAACAGCATTCTCAGGGGGTCTATGTCTCCGGGACAAGCGGGGATGGTTCAGCACGTTCATAGCACGGAAAAGCATCTTGTAGGTGACGTCGTTTGGCATCAACTCGGCAGATCGCTTCTCCATGAGAACATGATAGAGCGCAAACGCTTCCTGATACCGTTGTTGAACGAGGTTGACACGAATGAGGGCATTGAACACGTTCACATCGGGAGAAACGCCAGCTGATTTCATGCGAACGAGCACGTCCTGAATCGCATCGCCGTTCTTGGGGTCCATGTCATGGATAGTGCTGATGATTTCTGAATACGGGGCCACGTCTGGGAGAACGCCCTGTGCGCCACACGCCTCTTCAAACGCCTGGATCCACTTTTGAGCGGCGTCCAGACGGTTAGCGCGCATGTTGACACGAGCGAGCAAGCCGACTAGGTCTGGGTACTCGCTCAGTTTGATCTGGCGTATGGACACGAAGGCGAGGGCCAGATCATCTGTGAGCGTACCCGGCGCACGCTTGTCGTCGGCCAGATAATGGACGAGGTCCATGAATGCAGGCACGTCGTACGCCTTTTTCTCAAAAAGTGTTTTGAACGAAGGAACGATCTCCTCGAGGTGTGTCGCCTCGCGGACGGCGTCGAGCGCAGCCATGCGGAGAGAGAGGGCATGGACGGGCAAGAAGCCCTCTTTGAGCATGCGGCGATGCAGAGCGAGCGCGACGTCGAATAAATGTCTTTCCAAACAAAACCGAATCAAACGCATGAATGCGGTAGAGCGGTACGTATTGTAAAACGTGTCGTCGGAAAGTTTGGCCATGAGATAGGACTCGAGCGTGTCGGCGCGCGGGGTGAGCAGCAGTCTGTCTGCGCCAAAGACGAGGGTGTTGACCCTCGCTCGGTAGATTTTCTGTGTGGTTTCTTGTGCTGGTTTGACGAGTTCATGGCTGAGACGTATCCAGATGCGCGACAAGACGACGGGTCGACACCGTCCAACTGACAAGAGCATTTCGTTGTGTCATGAACGGTCTTTTCCTAATAGTGTGACGTGACACTGATCACGTGCTATTCGTGACACACGCGTCCCCATTATCATTAATTGATCATCGCGTCTCTTTCTTCTCTACCACCATGAGCACGCACGAAGAACGCCAATACCTCGCTCTCGTCCAACGCGCCATCACAGACGGCGAACACCGCAACGACCGCACTGGCACCGGCACACACGCCCTCTTTGCACCCCCCGCTCTCCGCTTCACCCTCGCCCACGGCACGTTCCCCCTCCTCACCACCAAACGCACCTACCTCAAAGGCATCCTCGAAGAACTCCTCTGGTTTATCCGTGGCAGCACGGACGCCACCCTCCTCTCGCAACGCGGCGTCAAGATCTGGGACGGCAACGGCTCCAAGGCGTTCCTCGCCTCGCGCGGGCTTGGACACCGCCGCGAAGGCGACCTGGGCCCCGTATATGGGTTCCAATGGCGCCATTTCGGCGCGTCGTACGTGGATTGCGAGACGGACTATACGGGGCAGGGCGTCGACCAGCTACAGGAATGTATCGACAAGATCGTCCACACCCCGACGGATCGACGGATCATCCTGAGCGCGTGGAATCCAGCGGGTGAGCGATGCGTGATTGCTTTGCGTGCACGCGGGATTGATCGCGGTGGACAGCGATTCCAGAGATGGCGTTACCGCCGTGCCATATGATGTGCCAGTTTTACGTGCATGTGGCGTCGACGCCGGGTGGCAAGAATGGGCTGTCGTGTCTCATGTACCAACGCTCTGCAGATCTCGGTCTCGGTATTCCATTCAACATTGCGTCGTACGCCCTTCTCACACACATGATCGCACATGTCACCCATACCGAGCCGCGCGAGCTCATCATCCAACTCGGAGACGCGCACGTCTACAAGGACCACATCAGTGCGCTCCAGACGCAGCTCCAACGAGAGCCAAAACCGTTCCCCACGATCTGCTTTGCACGAGACATTGATCATATTGACAAGTTTGAGTACGATGATATTATAGTAGAGGGATATGATCCACATCCAGCGATACCCATGAAAATGAGCGTGTAACGATACGAAACCTGGTACCATGTAACGGAATGCTTGCTAGTCGTACAATGGCCATGAAACGATGAGCAATGACTGTATAAAAGAGACGAAAAGAAAACTCATTGACAAGAGGCATCCGCATCCTTCTCGGATAGCCTCGCACTCTTCCTCGGCCGCCCGCTCTCAAAGGTATCGCTCACGTTCCGCCCTCGTTTGCTCCTCGGCTTGCGCGACGGGGACTCGCCCCGAAAATTGGGCGGCACCGCCGTGAACTGGTTCTCTGAAAAACTCGCATTCCGGGCCACAGTTCGCGAACGACCGGGCGCACCCATCCCAGACCCGATCGAGCCCGTACTCACGTTGCGCGCCAACATGCGCGGCGTCGACGGACTCTCGCCGAGCGTCGGGGACCCTGGTTGCCACACCTTCAATTGGACCGGGTGTACGTCCACGTCGCTGTCGCCTCCCCCCGCAGCTACAGTACTACCCGGACCGCTCAAGACGGCCGGGTCGAATCCCTCTTCTTGTTCTTCTTTTTCTTTTTCTTGTTCTTCTTCCTGCACCTCCCGAGGCGAGCCCGATGGCGCGAGGCTCTTCAAGATGTGGCGATACGCCGCTTGGATGAGCCCATGAAACGCCTCGTCCTTGGTATACACCCGCAACCACGCCTCTGCAAACGACGAGGGCATCAAGAGCGAAATGTCGCTATAATCGGCCTTGGCGCACTCTAGCGACACGACATCAACGCATGCCTCGCATACGAGACGCGACGCACCTTGGGGCTTTTTCTTGGAATAAAACGTCACCTCGTCGAGCGGATTGTCCTTGCCCTTGCCATAGTGCAACAGCGAGCACGTCACGGCGACGTGGGTCGGCTTGAGCTGCGCCACCAGCTCCTCGTCTACGCCCGTCAACACGCCTGATTGCGCGACCTTGACGATCGCTTCGGGGGTCACGTTTTTCTCGATCATGGTCTGGTCCTCATGCGAAAAGACTTTGAAGTCGACGACCTTGTAGAGGTCGCGCGTGCGGATACGTTCGATGATTGCACGGGCGGGTTCGAGTTCCTGGTACTATTGCGTGAGGTGTTGAGCAAGAGAGAGGACGAGGCGTACGTCTTCCGTCGACTCTTCGATCCTGTTGAGGAGATGATCTGTCAGAAAGACATACCGTTTCGGGTTCTCGACGAGGTCTGCAATCTTGAGAAACGGTTCTGCCTCGAGGAGGGCATCGATAACCATGTACTCGATCGCTTTCGCTGCATGGTCGTTGTGGGTGAGTCTATGCGCACGATAGATAGAACACGCACTGGTTTTGTGATTGTAGATCCGCTTGTGGAGGGAGAACCGGGTATAAAACAATTCGTATATCTGGTTCGCGTCCTTGATATCGTAGCATATCTTGCCTTCGACGACGCGTGCAGAATGAATTAGCCTGAGATACGGGGTATCAGCATGGACCTAGGGCATGTATGCGTACGCACCTGGAAATAGAAATGTTGCCCTTATCGCCCACGGCATGGCAGTCCCTCATGATATAGTCGAATCTATGCATTGCGTCTCAGATCCGATCACACGCATAGTAAAAAGGGACGACGCACTTGTCCACGTCGAGTCCGTTCCGCTCGTTGGCCACGATCTCGAACAAGAATGGCATCGTCTCGCCAAGCCTGTCGTCCGCATCGTCAGCACGACACCGAGGCATCCAAAGAAGGCGACTGACGGACAACGGGACTTGTCCCCAGCGATGAGCGCCTTGACGAGGGTAATCTCCTCGAGTGAGATATCGAGCTGATACGTCTCCACCATATCGTCAAACATCATTTCGCTCGCATGTTCGTGCTTCCATTTCTTGCCTGGTCTACACGTGTGTTAGAATCAGATAAAAAAAGCACGCATATACGTACAGCGCGGTGCGAATAAAGATGCCGTCCCACACGTGGGACCATGGACCGTGTCCGAGGTCGTGACACAGCCCTGCCAACTCGACGCACGCAATGTGTTGGTTGGTGATCCCGAGCGAGTCGTCCATGTCTTTCAGGTGGGTCGCCATGAGTCGAGCGAGGTAACCCACGCCTGACGGAGCATCGGTTCACAGGACTAGTCGGGTGAAAAGAACGCACCGAGACAGTGCTCGAACCGGTTATGGGAGGCGCCGGGAAAGACATAGTACGAGAGGCCGAGCTGTTTGATGAACCTCAGACGCTGAAAGTGCTTTCTAGGCTCGTTCCGGTGAGATCCTGAAATGCAAAAGAGCGACGAACACGCACGTGTCGATGAAGGTGCAAATCCATTGCGAAAACGAGACTGATAGACGTCAATGCGAATCGCTCAGACCCATATCGAAGCGTGTACTTGCCATAGTCGTGCACGCTGTCTTTGAATTGCCGCGTTTGCAGCAGACGGCTCCGGGTCGACTCCGAGTCAGTCATGGTAAGAAGCAAAAGCGTATTATTCATTACGTGTACGGCTCCGGGAAATATAATTTACTAGATCCAATAAATGATCGTCTGGCAGACCCGCGCCAGGTTGTGCACACCTTCACTTGCCAGACTGCATCCCCAGGTGGCTCATCTGGGCGATCATCGGGTCGGCGCCCTGCTGGTCCTGGCTTATTCCGGGACTCTGTGCGCCCGACGTCTCGTCCTGCAGCTTTTCATCGCCCGACCCGCTTCCCTTGCCTATCCCTTGCCGTCCCTCCACGCGCCTCACAAATTCACCCCACACCGCACGCTCGTCGTTGCCCATCGCCTCGAACAAGTTCCTCACGCTCGGATCCGCCTTGCGATACACGCCACGATGTCGACACACGGTGCTCTTGACATAGCGACACCCAAACACGCGCTCGAATGCCACTTTTTGCGTCGCAGTGGGTGACTGTCCCACGAGTGCATCCATGGCGCGGAAACCAGCCGCGATCTCGGACACGGTGTAGTCGTTGGGCCAGCGCTTGAGGGGTGGGTGGGGGTGCTGGGGAAAGAACGTGCGTGTGGCGGTGTTGGGCGTGTTGGGACCATACAGTGGGGTTGCGGGTATCACGGGAGATTGGAGGTTCATGCCCGGCCCATGGAACGGGCTGTTGGCCGACGTCGGCATCTCGGCCCCGTTTCGAGCAGGTGAGTGGTTGAGTGAGGGACTGGTGAGAGACGGGGTATAGGGTATCGTCTGTGTGGGTAACATGTAGCTCATTGGGGGTGGGATATACATGTGGGCGGGGTAATTGTCGGGAAAGTAGAATCGCTTGGCGGAGGGCACCTCGGCGCTCTCTGCGAGGGGTCGCTTGAGCTGTGGGGTGGACGTAGGGGAGGGCTGTGAGGCGAGGGTGGGGGACGTTTGCTTCTTCTTGACCTGCAAGGCTAGTTCCTCGGCGAGACCTGTGCATTCCTCGTCGGACAGACCAGTGAGGAGGCTCTTTCTGAGCTTGTATAGGAGACGCTGCTCAGACTCGATCGTGCGGACGGTGGTGATCATGTGTTGCTCCCAGTGTCCCGTCGCACTGTTGTAGGTATCGACGTACGAGGTGGGGGTCAGCTCGAGGTCGGACACGACCGAGGGGTAGTGGGAGAGCGAAAAGAGAGGAAATGTGGATATTTCGTGGGTGAGCCGGATGGGATCGCAGCTGGACTGTGGAACAAGCGTCAGGACGAGCGACATGGATCGAGGCTGCGATGTACCCTGTACCAGATGACGAGGGTGACGGAGCGTCTGAGGGCCTGTTCCATCTGAGACTGGCGGTCATCGTGGCACTCTGGCGAGGGCGGCTTGGCCCGGGCGTGGAGAAAAGACTGGGGTCTGGTTGCGGCGAGGGTATGGACGCGGTCGATCTGGATGGACATCTGCCATGGTCGGTGTGAGTGGTGTTGGCGGGGATAACGAAAGAGCCTTACTCTTGGTCCACTGCTTTGGCGAGCTCGGACAAGGTCCAAGTCCACGAGGCCTCCGTTTCTCACGAGATTACCCATCACTACGGACCACGAGTAAGCTCGATTCGTCGATCTCTTCTATGCATCCTCAAGACTATTAGGATCTGAATCTAGGACTCGACCGTACACTATTTGGCGAGAAAAGTTGGTAGAGATAAGATAAGATAAGATTCTATGACGTGCACAACAAGACCAAACAAACGCAGCAGTCCAAGACTTCATTGTCAACGCGTAGTAACACACTAGCGAGGTATGTCTGGCAGCGTACGCGCAAGGAGACCAGCTTCTCCTCCCCCTGGTATTCCACACATCGGTCCTTCAGCACACAAATACCCTCCAATATCCTCACGAAAAGATGACCTGGACGCGGACGAGCGACGCCAAGCAGCCACAAAAGGATACGGTCCCTCTCGAAAATCGCATTCTCCAGGCGGGCTGAAAATAACACCCGGAGAGTGGAAACTCCTCGTCGTCGTTCTTGTAGTCGCGACTTTCGTTCGCCTCTTTCGTATATCAAAACCGGACAGTGTCGTGTACGCATTGAACTCGATTTTCATGGGCCGTGCTAATGTCCCTGTGGGTCTAGGTTCGACGAAGTTCACTTTGGCAAATTTACGGCGCGCTACATCAAGACGCGTTATTTCGTGGATGTCCACCCACCCTTGGCCAAGCTGTTGATAACCGCCGCAGCTTTTCTATCTGGATTCGACGGGGATTTCGACTTCAAGGAAATTGGAAAGTGGGTATCATCGCTCGTCCCGAGGCAGCTGACCCTCGACCTGACTTTAAAGGATGTTCGAGAATACCCCCTACGTCGCCATGCGTATGGTTCCTGCTACACTCGGTATTGCCACCGTTCCGGTCGCCTACCTTACCATGCGCGCTCTCGATTGCAGAGCCACCACCGCCTTGCTCGCCACTCTCTTTTTAACCTTTGAAAATGGCCTCATCACCCAATCACGACACATCCTTCTTGATTCACCGTTGGTGTTCTTCACTGCGCTCACAATATTCCTCTTTGTCGGATTTTCGAACGAGGACAAAAAGGAGCCCTTTACCGAACAATGGTGGACCTGGCTCGTTCTTACTGGTCTTTCACTCGGTGCAGTCCTGTCTTGCAAGTGGGTCGGTCTCTTCACCGTTGCCACTGTCGGCGTGTGCACCATACTCCAACTCTGGCTACTCCTCGGCGATATGCGCGTCAAGCCTCGCATATGGGCAAAGCATTTTCTCGCAAGAGCACTGTGCCTCATCGCTATCCCCATCCTGTTTTACATGACCATGTTTGAACTGCATTTCATGATTCTTGGAAGTTCGGGCGAAGGTGATGCCTTTATGAGCTCCGAGTTTCGGCAGACGTTGGGGCATGGCATGGACGATACATACGCGGGTGCGTTCACGTTTATCATCAGGCTTGGTGTAGTTGATATCACCTTCAGACGTCGCCCTTGGGTCCCAGGTGGCCATCCGTCATCTGAACACACAAGGTGGCTACCTCCACTCACATTCCCACAATTATCCCGGTGGAAGCGGACGTACGTCAATTTCCGTTGGTGATTGGAATCTGGGCTGACGTCTCATTCAGAACAACAAATCACCCTCTACCCTCATCGAGACGAGAACAACGTATGGCTGCTTCTCAATGCCACTACCGACGACTATCCCCAATACGACTACGAAACGCAACCCATCGAGTACATTAAAGACGGATCGCGCATCAAACTGCGCCACATCGCCACGGACAAGGCTCTCCACTCGCATGAAGTCCGTCCACCCGTCTCCGACGTCGATTTCCAGAACGAAGTATCGGCATACGGCATGACTGGGTATTCGGGAGATGTCAACGACGACTGGGTGGTCGTGATTGACCGAGGGGACAAGAGAGACAGGGAGTCGAGCAAGCGCGTAAAGACGTTGCGAACACACTTCCGATTGAGACACCTGAATACGGGGTGCTATCTCTTTTCGCACAAAGTCAAGTTACCGGAATGGGCCTACGAGCAACAGGAAGTGACTTGCAACAAGAATGCGGTCAGGGGAAACTCGTTGTGGTATGTCGAGACTGCCAGCCACCACCCCCAATGTGCGTGGTTTGTGTCTTCTCTCATTCCCGGGAACTGAACGGTGTCAAGTGCCTGCCGATGCGGAAAAGGTCAATTACAAGATTCCAGGATTTTTGTCCAAGTTTTGGGAATTGCAGAAGGTGATGTGGACGACAAACGCTGGTCTGACGGACAGACACGCGTTTGACTCTCGTCCGCAGACTTGGCCTCGCCTTATTCGTGGCATCGTAGGTGGCCACAACACTGGACGATTTGCTGGATAACTCACTTTATCTCAGAACTTTTGGGTGAAGGATCATCGTCAGATCTATTTGATCGGCAATCCATTCGTTTGGTGGTTAAGCACTGGATCAGTCATCGCTTATGTCCTTGTTCGCGGATTCCTTATTTTACGTGCCAAGCGAGGGTACAGAGATTTCGAAGACAGTAAGCACTGCTTAGCCTATCATTGACGTTGACTCGACCGGATTTCTAGCCAAAGTGGTCAAGTACGACTCGCTGTGTGGTTTCCTCTTTACCGGTTACTTTCTCCATTATTTCCCGTTCTTCCTGATGAGCCGTCAACTATTCCTACACCACTATTTCCCTGCACTCTACCTTGCGATTCTCTTGTCTTGCGCTGTCTTTGACTTTGCGACGTCGGCATTGAAGCCCAAGATTCGACTACAAGTTGCAGCCGTACTCGCAGTCGTGGCAATGTGGAACTTTTCCAAGTTTAGCCCCCTAACGTATGGGAACCCGTGGACACAGAAACAATGTACGAGTGCACAGTGGGTAAAGACATGGGACTTTGCTTGGTGGGTTACCTCGTCCCGATCCCCTCAGCGACGCTCATGTGTTTATATACAGCAACGAGTTGTTCGTCGACGTGAGTCTTGATTTCAAGTAATGAAAGCGTTGACATGGACTTTTTTCGATACCGTATAGTATTCGCATTACAACGCGATCCCGTCGCCAGAACAGGATAAACCCGCTCCTGTAGCCATCGTCGGCGGCGAGCCCGGCGGACGCGCCGCAGTGGTCGTCGACGATGCCGAACCGCCCGTCGCACCCCAGGTCACTACGGCCGTTCCAGAGGGGATCGTCGCCGAGCCTGGCAAGGACATTTTTGCCACCGACGACCGAAAGGCGAAGAGTTCGGCGAGGTTTGAAGCGGATCACGATGACGCGTCGCCTTCTGGGGATCTCGAGCGAGACATGAGCGTCGTCGGGGTGGAGGCGAGTGGTACGTCTGGGAACGACGAGGGTAGCCCGAGGACGGGCGAGGCGTCGTCGTCGTCGTCACAGGGGGACGTGCCTGTGGATAGCAAGGAGGGTACTGGGAAGCGGCCAGAGGGACCGTTGGACCACGAGGAGGCGTTGGCGGACCAGGCTGCGCACGAGCTGTACCCTGATGCGAGGGACGTGGCCGAGTGACGGTTGATCACTTTTTCTGTACGGTGTAGGTTGTCTAATTTGATTCGTTAGAGGGATCGTTGGAAATGGACATGGATATATAGATTGCGTGCGGGTGGTGTTGAACGTGTTGGTTGTGCAAGATCGCTGCTGCACGATGCTCCGGGTCCGGCAGGTCACCGTTCGTTTATTCCTTGTCATCGAAACAGCGATGGGGTTCTGAATATCTGATCGACTTGTAGTTAAACTATTCATTCGTGATCCGAGACGTTGCAAAGTTACAACACATCGAGTACACGGACATGGTCCAGCATATCAGCCAGCGTGACACCCTCCTGAAACTGCACTCTAATCAAGCTATCCGCCGCGGCCCGTCTGTAGTCCATGGTGCGTCGACCTGTCGATGCCAGCGTTACCAAGAGTGCACCGAACGGCTGTCGAAGACGGGCAACGAGCCGTCGGGCTCGCGTCTCCTTGTCCATGGATGTCATACTACGAATGGGAGCAGGGTGTGACGGCAATCCAGGTTCAACGAACGACGACGGATCGTCCTCAATGTCCTCGTCATCTGAGTCGATCTCTTCACCGTCTGTGAGTGGGGAGGGGGGAAACGCAATATGGTCCTCTACGAGCGCACTACCGTGTACATCTTCGTGATCCAGGACAGTCTCCAGCCACGGATGAACCAAATAGAGTGTTTTCATCCGAGAGAGATCTTGTCTCGTCTTGATTTCTACCATCCCAAAGGCGACAGTGTCCGCGCGATAAACACGGCCTGAACGCGTCCGAAAAGGTGTCAGAGGTGGGAGTTGGAAAGCGATGCATGCAAGTTTCATCCGACTCGCTGCAAACCAGGGTAGGGAAAGATCGTTGAGACGTTCGTATAATCTCAGGGCTGAGTCGAGGTCGAATGAAGAAGAATGCGAGGCGTTGAGGTGTCTTGCCATCTCTGCGTCCGAGATGGGTGGCGGGAGGTACGACGTTGCTGGTTCACTGAATACGGTGATATGGGCAGGCAGGCAGCTATTGAAGCTGCCAGATTCGCCAGTCCATGCAAGGATGCTCACGTCTCCCGATCCGGCGAGAATGTGAGCCAATAAACGTCCCAGCGAACCTTCCCCTTCGCCGTAGATTGCGGGTATACCGGTAACGGAGAAAATGCCCAGCAACGAGTATGCAGCATCTTCGACCAGCGTCGTCTCACGGGTCGAGGCGAGACATAGCTTATCGCGGATGCTCGTCAAGCCGGGACGAAGTGCCATCAATTGCTGTGCAGACACCCCGGTGGCGTGCTCCATCTCCGAGATGACTTCCGGTGATTCTTTGTGGTTGGGCAGTTGTAGATCAAGGTAAGGGGTCCAATCCTCGGTGTAGAAGTGGATGATTCCGGAGGCGACATATTCCTGGAGAGTCCAAGCGCGGGTGTTCCAAACGCTACTCACGAGCGCGCCTCGCTGCGATGAAGAACGAACGCCACGAAGGAAGACGATCATCATGGCTGAACCCTCGTACCACTTGAACATGGCCACCAGTGCTTCCTGGAGAATGAAGTGATCTGATTTATCAATACAGCATGTGTCGCTCCATGCCCAATCGAATCCAGCATCCCGAACGATCTTGCAGAATGTTTGCAGTTTATCGTGCGTCGGGGACTCCTCCAGGTCATATACAGCTATATGGACCACCTGCTGGAACAGCGGTTCGTTGTCTTCCCATCTGTGCGAGAGCATAACATAGCTGAAGTACTCTCGCACTTCGCGCTTGATCCGGGCATAGTCAATGCGTGTCGTTGTGGACGACACAAGCTCTTTGAAAATCGGAAGCGATTCAAAGGCAGAAGCTTGTTCGGCTCTATTGTAGAGACGACCGGTAGTGGTATTGATGAGCACGCGCGGCGAATGACGTAGAGTCCGATCAACAATTTTACGAATCGTCGCTCGCGTGCTCGATGGGCTTATGTATTGATCACCGCGTCCTGCCAAATAATGTAAACGTCTTGATCATGGCAACAAGGGTACAACTCACGTTGAACGTCCGGATCAGGTGATTCCGCCATCTTTGTGAGCATCGTCTCGAATGCATCGGCTGCATGGTCGTAGTTTCCACCTTCGTGCAAGGAGGCGTGCTTTATCTCGTAGCTCCATGGAGACGATGGATCAAGCGCAATCACCTGATGATGATATTTCAACGAGATTGATGTGCATGAGGCAAAAATAGGGACCTCGTTAGCGTCATCTAGAGCCTGTTTCCATGATCCAATTGCCAACCATGCCTTGCTTCGCTTGGTTAGAATTGCTTGCGGAGAGGAAGAAACGAGATATAATGCGGTCGTATAGTGAGAGATAGCCTCATCATATCGCAAGGCATCCACTGCTGTATCTCCAAGGCGCTCCAGTTTCTCCGAGTGCTGCCCGAACGCTGACAAAAAAAACGTCAAATAGGCAAATACATGCAGCGGCCACTTACCACGAGCCCATTCCAGATGGTCATCATGTCCTCCCAATTCAGTCTTTAACTCGTGGAAATACTTGGCTGCATCGTTCGTACGACCCACTGCATACAAGGCTTCACAAAGTCGCCGTAGGATCTTGATATTTAGATTATCAAATTTCCATCCAGTTATCTGTCAGAAGCAGTGAGCCAATTTCCATACCAACACACCCATTGAAAAACCAACCAGTGGGATCGCAAAGAGGGGAGGCCCGACGTAATCTTGCATTTGAGCTCGAGCACGCTCGAACGACTGTACTGCACCTTCGTGGTCACCACGCTCCATCTGGGAGCTCCCAAGGAGAAGATGCATGTACGCCTTCTGAAACTGTCAGTGGCAATGTTCGGCGCGTGGTGGCGTGTTATGTACGTGCCTGAACCATGTAACATATTGGATTGAAGGGGACCGTAGCAATTAGGTCGTCTATGCGTGATATCGCATCGAGATGTTCCCCGGCCATAAAGACGATGATAGCCTGGGCGTTATGAGCAATTGAAAGACGACCGAATGCCGAAGGTACCAACCTTGATGAGGAGAATGGTAACGTGAGAAGTATGGAAGCGCTCGAATGCAATGTCACAGGTCTGATAGGCCTTGTGCCTTTCCCCCTTGCCAACATGGGCTACAGTTTTCGCAATGAAGCCAATGGCGGATGGCTGGGCCTCGATGGACTATCATGAAGTGGTGTCAACGTCAGCGAATGTGAGAGTAAAGTAATAAGCACCCTTTCGGCGTCTTCAAGCGCAGATTCCCACTTTCCCCGATGAGTCCGCACGAGAGCTCGACTGGCGAATAGATGATGAGTAGGATTCTGAGACTCGGAGATAGCTGCCGTCAATAGGGCCTCTGCATTCTCAAGCTGATCGTGCTTCCATAAGTCCAACACAGCGTCGTTGATCTGAATGTCAGGTTCCTGGAGAGTCGGGTGTAGAGGAGACGACGGGATCAACACAGAGTCGTCGACCTCGATAACGGGCTCGTGGGATGTGGGGTACGATGGGAGTAAATCCTATGCAGAACGATGGAAGAAAGTTAATACGTCCCAATCCAATGAGGCGAGACTTACGACGATATGAGATACAGGCACAATGTTGATTTTCCCGTCCTTGCCACCAAATGCGAGAGATTGGTCGTCGGGAGAGAATGCAATGGAGTGTATGTCTTGAGGATGGTGAATGAGACGGAGTTGGGCGTGTGTAGACGTGTCCCAAAACGTGATGGTACTAGTAGTTCTTGTAGAGCGAGCAATGAATTTTCCATGCTTTGGCAGGGCAATGCACGAGAAGCCGTCACTACCGAGGACAGGCCATTCTGCGACCATTGACCCAGTGAACGCGTTGAATTGCTTGATTGTATCTTTGGATACGACAAAGAGGTAGTTGTCGAACCAGACGAGACCAGCGTTGCAGTACGCGGTTACTTCTACATTGATCACAGTGAGCAAGCGGCCATTGCTACTGTCCCAGACTTTAACGGATTCAACAGTGGCTGTCGCGATGCGATCCCCTGTCGGTGAGTATTTCGCTGCGATTATGTATTTGTGGTGGAGGGTCTGCATTCGTGTCTTGGATGCGACGTCCCAAACAAAGACATCGCCAGAGTTCAATGCTGAGACGAGTCTCTTTGAATCGGGCGAGAAATTGACGGCGCAGATGAAATACATATCGTTGTACTTGAAGACTTGTTTGTATGTCTTTGCGTCCCAAACGGAGAGGGACCACGTCCCCGCTGTGATCCACTGGCCATCATTCGACACAGCAAGACAATAACACTGACTTCCTGTGCTCAGTGTGGCCATCTTTTTCCCGTCCTCCACTCGCCACACTCGAGCATCGCTGGTATGGCCGCTCACGATGTATTCGCCGTTCGTTGAAAATGCCACTGCCGATAAATCACTACCGATGTCGATTTCGATCGGCCGGGGATGATCTAGTCCAGCACTCAGCATACGGGTGACACCATCTAACCAGCACACACCGGTCATCGTCAACGACGGGGTCATCAGACCCTGGAGATTTCGAGGTGTTCTCGTCGCTACACTCGCATTCTCCTGCACTCGGCGAACAAAGTCCTGTATGAATTCATTGTTCCCTTCGATGACTTCCTCAGTAACTCCGTGACCCTGGAGATTGCGAACAAGTGAAAGCCACGACTCATCCACATTGCTGCTTATATATCCCTTCTCTGCGTGGAACCCGACATGGGCAACATGTTTGAATGAACCAGCTTGAGGACCTGAGATCATTGACTTGTCTATCTTTCCACCTTTCTCGACCTTTTGCGGTTCTGGAAAGATCTTGGCAGCTGACAAGTGACATGAACATCTGGTTTTCTCGCAGGATTAGTGTCCTCGCATACCTTTCTCCGCCTTGCGAGTTGTAAGTTTCTTGTAGAACGTAGTTGCATCGTTCTCATCAGCGAACACGACGCCGATCATGCAATCCTACAGGAGCTGAGTCGTTAACCGCTGGTCAGACGATACACTCACATCGCCAGGGAAAGAGTGGAAGAACGGTCGGTCTTTATGGTAGTTGAATTGAGCATACAGCTCGTGCTGCCATATGATTCCGCGTGTGCCCTCAAAGTCGACGAGCTTCATGACGAAGGCGTCTTTCGACTTGTCGTAGGTGAACGCGAGTGCGCCTTGGAGTCCGGCATATGACCATTTGTCACGCTGCGGATGAGCAAAGTATATGCGGGCCGGGACTGCAGTGAGGATCTTGTGGGACGAGGTTGAGATTGCGGATAAGACTTTTGACTTCTCTTCCGGAGTTAGAGACTCGGTTGGCATTTCAGACCGAGAAGTGGAAGAACGAGACGGACATCGAAGTGGACGTGCAGACTCGAATCACTCCCTGATGCAGTGGCGTGGGAATCTCACACTCGTCCAGCTGACATCATATTCTCGCACGCCCCTGACTACGTCAGCGACGGCGTCATCAGCGGTTCCATATCGTGATGGAAAGTCAACGAACAGGTGCAGGTGGTGTCAGTGGTTTGTTGTCGGAACACATTTGCATTCGTTCTGCCAACTGCACCCACATCATACCTCTCGCCATCTACTTTGCGATCATTCTGTCTCGACGTTGAGGCAAAGAATCGACCTCCCATACTCGCGATCGTGACGATTCGGAACTTGGCTAAGTTTGGCCCCCTGGGGTATGGAAATCCGTGGACAAAGAAGCAATGTGCGAGTGTGCAGTGGTTCGAAGGGTTGGGCTTCTACGTTTAGGTTTTTTCGTCCCTTTTTCCCCCGGGCAACGGGAGTCTTGATTTGATGACGAGTGAGTGGTGTTGACATGGACTTGAGTACCTGCAGTATACGATGCAGCGCGACTCGGACTCCGGCGCTAGCGCGAGCTAAGACTGCTCCGTGGCCAATGGTCGTCGACAACACTGAACCATCCAATGTACGCTACTCATTTCATCTCAGACTACCTATTCTCTTCGCTCTCCGCTTTCCCACATCACTCCACATCACCCTGCCCACGACGTGTCCCTCAAATTCTCCGTTGAGCCCGCTTGATCATGGTAGATTCCCGCAGCGCAACGGGACATGCATGCACGGGCCAAGCTACCGGTGAGTCAAGAATTTTCCAAGCGCACCTCTACAGAACACGCAGCGAACTCATAGTAGAGTTGGCGTGTATCTAGGAGGCGTATCGTAGTAGCGGGAATGTACCTCTCAACTATAATGAGTGGTCATACGCAAAGTGAAAGGTATGCTGATGTTTCCGCTCAGCCTCGCTGCCGATGCTCCCACTTGAACAAACATTGATCGGACGCATAGTCACGATTCCTCTATGACGAGTGTCCAAGGACGATGGCACTTGGGGTGAGAATATGGTGTAAACAAGCACTACTTCTCGTCTGGGGTGCGTGTCATGCATTCGGTGCTGTCAATGTGATACGTGACAACAACTTGAAGGCCGTTGCGAAGACTCGCAATACTGTCAGACTGATGCCAGGGTAAGTTGGCAGCCCAGCAACCGACCGTTCCGCATTCCGATCAACTCGAGCCACTCACACTGTGCAGATGGTGCCTCCAAATACGCCGAGTCACGGATCATCCTTGCTATAATGTTGCGCATTGACACCACTGGGAGGTCTGTATTTCTAGTTTTGTGGACGAATGAATCATTTCATAGACGTCATATTCGGGTAGCATAAAACAGATATAATCTCGATATCGGACGCTATCTGTGGTGATAAAACACCCGATTACATGGTCGATCCGCGTCGTCCGGCGGACGTGACGTGAAACAAGTCGGGAATCCGCTCTGCGCGCAGTCTATCATTCTTGTTCCGACGACAGAAGGTTGTATCTACATATGATACAATGGCATAGCTGGCGCACACAGGGCCAACCAGGTAGGCACCACTTACCCACACACTAATACTACTTAAGTTGACCTAGCTTGGCACACTGTTCTGTCGCATCAACATCCTGGCTGCTTCCTTGTCGAACTAGGATGGAAGTCCGTGGCAATTGTTTGATTTTGGAGCAGGTCCGCCTGTTTTTCTCAGATTTTGGACGTGAAGCTACTTGGCCATTCCGTATACAGAATGTACAACCGCACGAACAAATGGGGTATAGGCAAACCACAAATCGAATAAAGGGACGTTTGTACCATGCTAGCACGGCGAAACGACGGAACAAAAGGGGGTATATATATATATAACCAGCACCGGGCAGACCATGTTAAAAGATGCCATCCTTTCTACGACGGTGCATCGCGCGTTTCGAGGTCCCACAGCTGTCACCAGCCTGTGAAGTGTTTGTGGAGGTGAGGCTTGACCCCCCATCTATGAAGATGTCATTCTGAGCACCTATTCTCACATTCATTTATTCGTCGTCGTCACACGTGAAAGGAGAGGGGGCACGTACCATCCTGGAAACCGCAGGCCTGATTGTACATTGGAGTGTTGCGAAACCCGGTTATAGGATCGTTCCCAGGGGCCTCGATGTTGTTCCGCTCTGCTTGATTCCAGATGATTACCTGCTTCGGGCCCTGCACACATTTACTTTGATCGCCTTCGCAAAACACTGGCGGCTTTGGGGTTCCAATCGTCTTGGGCGAGGACGAATCCGGAATGACTTTGCATTTGTACGGGAACACGTACATGTTTGGTTGACCGCAATTCTTCGGAACCTGCAGTGCAAACGCTCGATTAGAGGGAGAAATGGATATCAAGAGTTCACACTGACCCAGGACCACTGTCGGTCGCCGAAACGAAATTGTGATCAGCAGTCATATGGAAGAAAATGGGTTCTTACGACACAGTGGCATCCCCCTTCGGGACAGGAAGGCATACCTGAAGGGACATCGTACGTGGTTAAACGTTTCCACGGGGTACTGTACACCTCGTTAGCACACCCTTACAAGAAAGTCAGAAAAAGAGCTTACTGGTATCGCACAGTGAATACAATGAGGTTCTCAGGGGTCACTTGGGTAATGTCTGACTGCAAAATACGCGCGACCGTCATAGAAAGAAGAAGGTAAAACAATGGAAACGAACCTCATACGATATAGCAAACACGGTACCGGCAGCCATGGTCTCATTCTGGGTGTGGACTGATCGAGAAAGCCCCTTCAGATGTCCGCGGAAATGAAGGCAAACGTGAATACAAACGCACGGTTTGGATTGGTGATACAATCAGGTTCATTCCAATCGTCGGGATGGTTCTGCCCGTCTCCCCAGTCGGTCAGCGTACCATGATTAGGGTTGAGTGTGGTGAAAGCACGATTTCCCGCTAGCTCCACGGTGAAGCTCTTGCCAGCTGGACTGGAAGTTTCAAACGCATGTTCATAAGGAGTTGCATTTGAGCGATTCACAAAAAAGAGCGTACAGTTCTAAATATACTCCGTCATCGGGAGGAAATTTGTCGCACTACATGAGCGTGAGCATAAGAATGTACCTGAATGAATTGGAATTTACCCCGTTGTAGGCGTGAATCCAGAAATCGCTCCACTTCATTTCGTACAGAGGGTTGACGGGAGCGTTGTTATTATAATTGATGACTCCAGTTACGCTTCCCTGCACAGCGCAAATGGCAGTCAGCCATGAAATTATAGTGCGAAGAACGGGAACTCACATTGAGACAGTACATCCCCGGGGACCATGCGGCTATGTGTGCACGAGCGAGACCAACAAAGGCCATAGAGGCCCATATCCCGAAATTGGACGGACGCATGAGCATTGTTCGAATGAAACGAGGGACAAGGATAGATGATTGTTATCAGAGAACCAGCTCCACAGGGAGGAAACGAATGGAGTATGCGAGAAATGAACGGGAAAGTGATCTTCTGGAACTGTTGCAGTATGATCATGCCTCTGAGGTTTATATATCTCGCAGAGGCCGCAAACAACTGATACACTGGCAACCGCTAGATAACGTTGCATGACCTGTAGAGACCGTAGTCACAGTAGCGTTGCCACGAAGTGAGGCGGAGCCTCTTGTCGCAAAAGTTCGCTTATGCACGGAGCACATTTGCCTCGCTACATCGAAGTATACCAGATCAAGGCGTGACGTCGAATGCCATCCTGCCAGAGTTGCCTTAGAAATACAGAGTGAGTGACGAGCAATTTGAAAACATGTATGTACCAAACAGGCACTAGTGACTTTAGCACTATTGGGTTGCATGACAACTGTGTGTCCACAGAGAAGTATCCAGGACCATCGTCCGTGTTGACAGTACTTGCCACCTTTGGTGATATCTACCGTTCCTGGCGCCTGACTTGCTCAGCAGGGAGGATGTCAGTTTGGTGGGCGAAGTCACGATTCGTGAGGCGCTTGTGTTCGGGAAGTCCGCAGGTTCATCCCAAATCATACACGGAGGACCTCCCAGTGAAGATCGATGCACCCGTCTGAGGGTGCGGATCATCGTTCTCGGCTAAATAATCATATCTGTTGCGTTCCGCAGTAATATTGAGACAGGTGAGTGAGAGATGCCGAGACGGTCCTTCAAATGTCGCGGTGCTTGTCCGACAAGATCAAGAGCTGCCAGTGGTGTTTGTGTCACGTCTGCGTGACGGCCCGAGGTCACTAGCGGATCGGATGTCAACGTTTCAGCCGTCAACAAGCCGTCAAAAAAAAAAAAAGGATTATTTGAGTCCGACGTTTTGTAGCTTAGTTAGTAGAACGATCGGCTCAAGACTACGGTGAATCACGAGGAATTGTACTTAGTCTCACTTTGTTTCAAGTCAAACGTCTGGATCTCCCCTTCGGAAACCTCTGAAACCATCTAGCTACTACTAAGTCAGTGTAGGCACAAGACTACCAGGGCGTAATAGTGTTTCATGATGATATCGCGTAGGTCGCGAAGTGAGAAACGAGTCGCCCTGAGAGAAAAGGCATAGTAGTAAGACGGCTGAGCCGGGCTGACCTTGTTCCAAGTTTCCGGGACCGAACGAACATGATCGATCTATTATCTGGTCGAAGTCCCCGCTTTAGTATGCCAAAGATGTCGCTTGCGGACAAGACCACATGGTTCTATGCAACGAACGGCTTTTCGGGGCGGGTTCAGTCTACGATATGGGGAAATTAGATATGGACAGAGCGAGGACGTGGGGGGATGGGTGGGGAAAAAAAGTCGGTCTATCTCTTAGATACGCCATAGTCTACTCGTACTACAGCTTCCTGTATGGCCAACGATCCGCCAGTGGTCTCTACCGCTTCGCCTCGTACTTTTCCCATCCGACCTCGTCGAGCTTGTCTACCTTGCTTACTTAATACCTCTTTCGAGGAATTCTTCCATCGCTGTGATGAGATGTGGCATACCCACGCCAAGAATGCGAACCGCGAGCAAGCCTGCGTTCATGCCCCCATTGATGGCGACCGTCGCCACTGGTATACCACGCTATACAACAATCGCGGAAACGTAAAGATACAATGTGTGAGCAAGCTAACCAACAAAAAATCATATAAGGCGCCCTACCGGCATCTGTACAATACTATGCAACGAATCTATCCCATCCAACGCACTGCCCTTGACGGGGACACTCACTACCGGAACGCTGATCATCGCCGCGATCATACCTGGGAGATGCGCCGCCCCGCCTGCACCAGCCACGATGAGCCGTAGCCCGCGCGCCCGCGCATTACGTGCATACGAGACCATCCTGTCCGGCGTACGGTGCGCAGAAACAATTGTGAGCTCATATGGGACGTGAAAGCGGTCAAGGACGCGTGCGGCAGGAAGGAGCGTAGCAAGGTCCGAGTCGGAACCCATGATAACACCTACAATCGGGTGTGCACTTGGGCGGCCGCTCCCTGGAACTGGCGAGGTCGGAGCATACGTATCTATTTCTGATTGTGTGCTGGGAACGGGGAGGGCGGACAGTAGTGGGCGAAGGCGAGTGCGCAGGTCAGCATCGGTGTCTGCGACGAGTTGACATGCCCCATCTTTCGACCCCTCCGGCATTCGGGTTTACCATAGAGGTGCACGGCGCAGCCTGGAATGGCGAGTGCGGTAGCAACAAAGGCTTGAATTGGATCCATGGAAGTGGAGCTGCCGATGATGTTGAGCATCGCCGCGGATGGCACTTTGAGGGTAGTACTTCCGAGAGGTAGCCCGAGGATGGCGCGGAGGTGGTTCTCGTATTGGGAAGCGTGGCAGGCTTCAATGGTGTAGTGTCCCGAGTTATGGGGACGAGGGGCAATTTCGTTGACGTATATTGTGCCTGGGGTGATAATGAGTGGGCGGACATCCGAGAGGTAGGTGTAAACTTGAGTAGGTACCATCTTGCATGAGGAACATCTCGACACCAAATACGCCAGCACCTTGAAGTGTTTGAATGGCAGACTCTGCGACGCGCTGTGCGTGAGAAGCTACAAGGGGATCATGGCTTCGTAGGGGAGCAAAGACGAGATGGCAGATGTTGTCCTTGTGAACGATCTCGACGGCAGGATAGGAAACCACGTCTCCGTCAGTGGTACGTACGACCATGACCGCAATTTCCTTGATAAATGAAACCCATCTTTCGGCATATAATGAACGATTGGAGAGTGCTTGAAGCGCATTTTCCGCTTGATCAAGCGTCCGAACGACAAAGTTACCTCGCCCGTCGTATCCAAGCGTCCGGCTCTTGAGCATGAAAGGGAGGCCGAGCTGAGCGGCGGTAGCTTTGATCGACTCGATCGTCGGTTCAACTTTGACGAATTCAGAGACGGGACAACCGTTGGTGTGCAAGTACGTCTTCTGTTCGAACTTGTCCTGGATGACAGCGATCGTGGAGGGGCTGGGATGAATGATGGCCCTCGTCCCTGGTTTCGACTCAATCTCCTTCAACACAGCCACGTCGACATGCTCAATCTCCACGGTGATGACATCGACTTTGCACGCGAGTTGTCTGATCTTTTCGGGGTCGGCAAACGAACCATCGACGTGGGTGAGTGAGGGCAAACGGGGTGCGATGATCTGTTTTGCTGGCGCTGATTCACCGACGTCAAGGATTACAACGTCGATATTGAGCAGGGAAGCAGATGCTGCGAGCATGCGGCCGAGCTGGCCGCCGCCTGTTGGATTGAAACATGTCAGATGCCTTCCGAAGCATACGCAAGATGAACGTCGTGACCTGAAAGCAGGAGTGAGGCCATCGTAGAATGACTCTAAACACGAGGAAAGCTCACGCTCACCAAGGACGCCAACGACCTTGCTACTCATCGTCGTGATGGTGCGGAAGAGCAGAGTTGCCGAAGTCGGTGATTAGGTAATACTAACCATCCAATCCGTCGGTGTCTTTACCGACAGCGCGACTCAGACCTCAGCACACTACGTCACTGTACTCTCGCAAAGCATTTATACCACCACCCCTCCCTCCCCTTACTACCGATATATTCGTGCTACTTCAGTGTACGCCATCTTCCAATTGTACGGCCACTCTATGCAACTGGATTTGACTATACCTAGGCTGTTCCATGGCGGAGTCGACCAATTTTTAATCGGTTTCCGTTTCTTGCTTGGCAAAAGAACTATGACAATGTGTATGGAAGGTCCATCCTCGTCTGTGTACGCGATCAAGCCTGTCAAGCGAGCGGACGTGAAAATTTCCACGTCCCACTTTTAGTGTTTTTACCGTTCAGGCCCGGGCGTGGACAATCATAACGCTCATGACCCAACCATACTTGTTCCACTTACCGATACACTTATAAAGGTAACGCACAAACAGAAGAGTTGTCTTCTTGGAAAAATGTAGGGACGATCATCCTTCTGTACTATTTTGATCTCAATTCCCGTGTTCCCACAGTATGCATTGCTCCGCACTCCTTCTCACCCTGGATTTGGATTTTATCGGCGACCACACGGGTGCAATATGCTTTCTACCAGATGTAGGTCCTTCCCTTTTATAACATGCATGTCTGTTCTGTGTGTCATCTCTTCCCTCGTTAAGTATCGCAAGTTTGTCTGAGCATCATCCCTCTTTACAGCAAAGATCCATACACAAATGGTGATACGGTCGTCGTGGGACAGTGCATAGTAGCTCATTTCCGTCTCGCTATTGAAACTTGAAAGGCTGAAGTCTGCCCTGTCACAATGTGTGAAGAATCGCTACGTCATTGCCTCGGAGTGTGAGTAATAATCGTTGATGATATTCTATCACAGCACGTGAAATCTGGGCTTTCCTGGGCCCTGGCCAATCTCTATCCTCGAAATGACATTTCCCTCCAATTCACCATCTACTTCCCCGGAATCGAACATCCGGTTCGAGGTTCCCTTCTGTCACCCGGATTCTGGTAACAGCATTCATGTCGTATAAAATATACCCAACAGAAACCTTCAATGGTTGCTCCGGTCAGCGGGACGATGTCACATGAAAGCAAGGCGTCGACGTAGCGGAGATTTACCCACAGAGGTTCCGGTATTATCACAATGACACCTGACCACCTGACTGCCCAACAAAGCCGCACAAAAATACATGACATACGGGTTGATCTGAGAAACTGGCCCAGATCTTGTCATAAATACCTGGGACTGTGGATAGGTCGGTCAACAATCGTTTGCGTTCCGCTCACTGGTACCCGTGACCGATGATGCTGCAGACGAGCGTGTCGTTTCTAGTTTTCTTGACAGTACTGGTTCGTGTGGTGGCTGGCACTGTGCAGGTGCGCACAGCGCCGATGGTCACCCTTGACAATGCAACCGTGACTGGCGTCACCTCGGGATCTACCAACCAGTTCCTGGGCATCCCGTTCGCAGAACCCCCGTAAGTCGATGCTTCAAGGCCATTTCGCATACTGACCATCCAACTGACCTGATTCCTCGATCTCCTCCTCGCTCCCCTGAATCAGGATTGGAAATTTGCGCTTCCAGCTACCCAAGGTGCTGCCACCCTACACTACTAGCTTCCCTGCAACGGCATATGGTCCCGCATGTCCTCAACAGGCGATCACGCTCCCGCTGCCGTCTGGACTCCCGGCTGAGACAGTCGACTATATAACCAACTCGGCCTACAACCTTGTCACCCCTTCTGCAGAGGACTGTGCGTACGAGACCCAGTAACATCTGATACTCCCTCGAGCTCGAAGTTGACCAAGATCACTGACACAGGTCTGACATTGAACGTGGTCACCCCGACCAGCGCGACTCCCGCCTCTGAGTTGCCTGTGGTGGTTGTGAGTAACCAGTACCAATCATCGATCATCACCACCGCTAATAAATAATCCGTCAAAAGTGGATCTTTGGAGGTGGATTCGAATTTGGTGGTACGAACACGTACGTCCTGGCGTTTAGTGTCACACGTCGTCCCGTGATACTCGACTATATGACCACAGTTACGATGGTAGCATCATTGTGGAAAAAGCGATCTCGCTCGGCGTCCCTGCTATATATGTCAGCATGAATTATCGGTAAGTACTTGTAGACATAAACTCATGAAAGTGAATGTCCACCACGAGGGATCTTGGTCTGAAGGTTAAGCGGTGAGCGTTCAAATCAGTCTGAATACTTCCGTTCTGCTTACCGATCGCCTTGTTATTAGCGTTTGGATTTCTGGCGAGCCAAGAAGTCAAGGAGGCCGGCGTCGGAAATCTGGGTCTCCAAGACCGTGCGTGTCCTTCCCCCCGCGCATCGCACGTCTCCTGATGTATCCACGAATTAGAACGCCTAGCTCTCCGATGGGTACAAAAATATATCAGCGCGTTCGGAGGAGACCCTTCCAAAGTTACCATGTAAGCATATCCTCTCGCACTTGTGCCTTTACCATGCTGACAAACTTGCTGCCATGACATTCAGCTGGGGCGAGAGCGCAGGTTCTATTTCCGTTGCTTTGCACATGGTGACTGATGGAGGAAATCCCGACGGTCTTTTCCGAGCTGCATTCATGGAAAGCGGTTCTCCCATACCCGTGGGCGACATCACCGATGGACAGCCATACTACAATGCCCTGGTTACGGAGACGGGGTGTTCTAATGCGACGGACACGTTGCAGTGTTTGCGCGAGGTAACATACGAGACATTGCTAACCGCGGTGAATCAGTCACCTGGGCTATCTGCATACCAGGTACGTTTCTCCAGCGGAGTAGAGGTTCAGAAATTCTCCGGGTAACAAATGCGCCCGATGTATTTATGCACGGTTTAAAAGTCGCTCGTCCTGGCGTGGTTACCTCGTGTGGACGGGGTGTTTTTGACGGCGGACCCACAATACTTGGTCCAACAGGGATCTGTTGCAGACGTACCGTTCATCAACGGTATGTCGTAATTTGCCTTGCCTCTTTCTCGTCTGCTAAACGACGAACGCGTGGTCCACAGGAGATTGTGATGATGAAGGGACACTGTTTTCCTTCTCGACCCTCAATGTCACGTAAGTCTCATTCATGCGAACCTGGAGCCGAATCAATTGCCTTTGCTTACCATTAGGACGGACGCGCAACTCGAAGAATACCTCCACACATACTGGATGCCGAATGCATCTACCACCACGACCGCGCAATTGATGACGTATTACCCCTCGGATCCTTCTCAAGGATCGCCTTTCAACACTGGCGATCTGAACGCACTTACTCCACAATTTAAGCGGATCGCTGCGATCCAAGGGGATATCATTTTTCAAGCGCCACGACGGTTCTTCTTGCAAAGTCGATCTGGAAAGCAGAGTATCTGGACCTACGGTACGTGATGGATGATTATATGTCAAGAGGTGGACTTATCCCCGCGTTTTTTCGTTCCTTCGACAGTGAATAAACGGTTAAAGACAGTCCCTTTCCTCGGCTCGGTTGGTCAGATCTACTTGTTCTCTCGTTCGTGTGTTGAAATGCATTTCGACGATGCCAGTTCCATGCTTCCGACCTGCTCAACATATACGGTGGCTCAGACATGACCTCTTACCTCGTGCGTTTTGTCACGAACCTGGACCCCAACGTTGGAGAGAGTACAGACCTATATTGGCCTCAATACGATGCGACGACCCGTCAGATCATGCTTGAGTTACTGGACGGGTTGGTGCCACAGGCTTTGACGACGGATACGTATCGTGCGGAAGCGATAGCGTATTTGACGAACGTAACATTGGCGAATCCATTGTGACGAGGAAGTGAGGGTATGTCGACGGACTATGTGCAGGTGACATATGTAGATCATCGTGCATGTATCGGACATTTGAGTAAGCTGCTGCGTATATCATGATGAGGCTTGGACCACTCAACGGCGGTGTGGATCAGAGAGGTGCATTGTAATCTGCATATCACGTATCTCTGCGCATCGTTGCGACACACGAACCGTGGTTGATAAGCCTTGAATGGTCGACTTACATAATACCGCTTTGGCCTTTGCCTACTTCACGGATGGGACCAGGACAACCGAAGCCGACAAGAAAAAGAAACAGAAAGCGGAAAAGAAGGATCGCGTCTGATCCATCCTCCTCTGAAGAGGTCTCTTCCTCGTCCTCGTCCTCGTCAGACACATCGATACCGAAGAAGACCGTGACGATTCCGATCCACCGGGCGAAACCATCAGGCAATGCGGATACCAACGAAGACGAAGACAACTCATCTTCCTCGTCTGATGAATCACAGGATGATGACACAGACTCGGACGAGGAGAACGTCGACATATCCGTGCCGTCGACCAGCATGAAACCAAGACACCGTGAACCTCCTCCACAACGTGACTCGCCCTCACCGCCAGTCAACGTGGATCTCCCCCCTTTCATTTCTCCAAACGCGTCTGAGAGCGAGCAAGTGTTGAAGGAAAAATTTCGCAAGTTCTGGATGGCATCTATTGCGGAGGGTTTCAAGGACGATCTCGAGGAGATACGCAAGGTGTGTACCATCTGAGAGATCCTGGTCATGCCTTTTGGACTAAGCGCGTTCATCGGTGAATAGGAACCAAATCTTGGTCCGTCACGGCTGGCGCTCCTCATAGATTCGCTTGCGTCCGGTGCCGACGTGTTTTCCTCCAACTCTGCCAGTAGTAGCGTGAATGAGATGGAAGTTGTGTTGGATCAGCTTCCATAGGGCTCTTCTCAACTCGGCTCTGGCAAACTGGGATTTCCACTCAGAGCACCAAAGTGAGGGGTATTTAACAGGTACGTAGCTGCCACGTCGACGCTGAAGCTTACTGCTGACGTCGGGTACGAAGACATAAGTTCCATGTTGTATCTTGCTCGACCACTTTCACGCACGCTTATTTTGTATTCGTCCTTTCTTGCCTAGCTAGCCGCGTAAGCTAATGTGCATCCCCGAAGGCACGGAGCGTTACCCGCTGTTCCTCAAAAGCCTCAAACTAGTGTACAGTATCAGCCGGCCTTCAAAATGTTAAGAGCGTTCCTATTCTCATCCGGAATGAAGATCACGGCTAGAGCGAGACACTTTGCTGTGGACCCAATCAGGTTGATAGATAATAGATAAACCCCAACGAATGCGCACTGCCTAAACGAATGATAACGCAAGCAACAATCAGTCGAGTATATATGGACTCCCTCAGCTGGAGGCAATAACCCTCAATCGCGCCCCCTTTTGACCACCCGCTATCCCTCACCCTGATAACGCCGTCCAGTTCCACACAATCTTTGGAAGGTCGTTTACACCTGCCAGTGGCACCTGGCCCGTTCCCTGTTCCCCATAAACGGTATACGTGTCCTTGGCAGCCAATGCTTCTTGTGCTAACACAACGTTGGCTGTCGGTGTAGAGGTAGGCGCAGCGAGAGACAAGCATTGTGCACTATTGGTCGGAGTCGCCCTCGGTGTTTGCGAAACCTGCGCTTGAGTTCGGTTCGATCCCGCTGGGAAGGCAAACCCATAGTAACCTGGACAGTCGTCAGTCGGGAATCGATATGCTCTGAGTTGATTGAGATTCATCAGATCATCGGGAAAGCAGAACCAGAAGTAGAAGGAAACGCACATATAGACACTCCGCAGGAACGGCAGACCGAACACAACGTTCGGCTGTGCAGTGTCAGTCCTATTCTTGATACCTACTGGACAAAACCCTGCAGAGCTTGCCCCAGACTGCGGTCTTAACAAATTGCCTGTGGAATCAATCGGATAGTCGATCCCGTTGATCGTCGCAGTCAATGCGACGTATGGCGATTGAGGTGGACCAGACAAGCTAGCGGAGCTAGAACTGTTGCAATTGTATTCAACCACCCCAGCTTCGTTGATAAGTCCGAGTGGCTGTGGAACAGGTCCCGTCGAGTTAGTGTTCAAGAAGTAAGTGTCTGCATTGGGAAGCGCAATGGACAAGAAGACTGGATCAAGCAATCAGCCTCGAATGGAGAGAAACAGACGGACACATATTCTTACAAGAATCGAGTGCAGCACTCAAATTTCCACCGTATGGCACAAATTGGCCATCGTAACCTTTCACGCCATCAAACTCGAAGACGTTAAAATAATCACCCGCGAGGTCTGGGGTCTGATCGAGCTGTACCCAATTGATCGTTCCTTCATAATCATTTGGGTCGAGTGCACCGATCGTGACTTTCGGGTTGGTAGGATCGAACCGCATACCAACCACAGGATTGAGGAGAGACGAGGACTCATGCAGGTGGGTGAAAACATGTTGTGCGATGGAGGTAGCATTAAGCGGATTGAGGAAAAGACCGAGATGCCCATTCCAGATGGAATTAGCAAAGGTATGATCAGAACCATCGAGTATGTTCACTATTAAACGATCACGGAATATTTAGCTGTAAATGACCGCTCTGGTGACAAAAATGAATCACTTGCCAAAAGGTTGGTTTGCGACAGTGACAACACCCCCGAATCCAACAGTGTCGGAAGCTTCCACCCCACTGAATGACGGAACGGAAGCAGGCCAAAGAGTGTTATTTGTCTATGATAGTATATTGAGCAGAAGTCCTAACCCAACCCATGGTGTTGATACAATAGAGAAACGTATGGACACACCTTGAACGTCGATGACAAAGAAGGGTCAAACAGGGTGGTCCCAGCACAGAGAATACAGTCCGACCCATACGTAGCAATGAGTCCGGCTGATACGTCAACTGTAAGATTCATCTGCTGAGGAGGTGTTCCGACCAAGACTGAAACGGTGGAAGGAACGTAAGCGGCTTCTGTGAGATATGGTGCAACGTTCATTGGCAAGGTGGCCCATGCTACATACGTGAAGCCATGATTATCAGTAAAAATTCTCTCGAATTCCTACGATAAATAAGCTTCACTCACTGCCTGAATTTGCTTGCACATATGGCAGTATCGAAGCCAGTATTATCGAAGTCAACATAGCTGGATGTCCGCTCGTTGGAAAAACCAATGACAGGAGGTACATCCGAGATACAGATTGTAACAATGCAATCGCGGAAAGCAATGGAGGAGAGTTGTGAACACTTTGCTCTTTTTCGCTTACCGGTCGTCCATGGCTGGTTAACATTGATCCAGGGCCAGTGACATATTATAGCGTAACCAACATGCCTTCCGGGGCATCAAATTGAACATTCCGTGAGCACCGACGGAGGGAACTCCGGCGGGCCCATCATGATGGAGTGACGCGTTTTTGCTGTTATCGCCACCCGGGCCTGAAGGATACTTCCTTCCTTGGATGAAGTAGTACTGTGGTCTCTCCACTCGGACGAAACTTGACAGTAAGCTAATGGAATGCACCAACATCCCAAGGCTAAACTGGCAGTACCCGTTGAACTGGCCTTAGCAAGTACTAACCCCGTCGCCAGTCGGACTTCGAATCGTGTAAGCCGTCGGCATGCTCGCCGTGTGGACTCCACTCCTGCCTGTGGCTTCGAACCTGCAACACTCAGTCGAAATGGTACGCATCAGCATTGAGACTTGTCGCACGACATTATTTCAGCCTGGAACAACTCATTCTCATTGGATTTCTGCATCTTTCAGCGTGCGGCTTGGACAATGCAGTGGGTTGAGAGTCGAGGTTTCTCATACGTTGGACGTAACATTGCCTCATAAGGGTGCCAAGTCAAACGAATTTGTTGGACAACATATCATCCTTGCGATCTTGAGGCAACAAGACCCGACTATCGGCCCCAGGCTGCTATCAACGAGATTCACACTAACTTTTGAAACCGACCGGACAGTGACTCTGTATAATAGCAGGCTATGCCTCATATGGGTGATGCTGTTCGAATCCTGGAGTGGGTCTACAGTAACGCTACGATCCCAGCGGTGTGGATGTAACAGGCGAGTGAAAACACAGCCTCAGGTCGCTTCCCTGCCAGTTTACCTCACCTATTACCCCATCTGATCTCCTATAGACTGAAAGGTTCGCTCTGTCAAAATGTCCTTAGACCTTTTCCCCCCATCTTCGCCCCCCAGTACTGGTATGTATCACAACGGTCTTTACTCTGTCGAGAGTGTACTATTGTATGATTATGATCTAATGGTTTCCTCCACGTTCCCGACTCAGGTGCACCCACATTCGTTTATCATTACATCAACCTAGATTCCAGTCTTTTCCATGGCAGACCCACCTTATTACACTCTCAGTCCCGTGAAAGATCCTCTAGAAGGCACCACTTCACTCACGAACGCGGACTCAGATCCTCCTCATCCAGCCGACATGGTGGGGGCCGCAGATTCCCCGGAGTCACGCTCGAGCAGGTTCTTTGCGCCACTGCGTGCTCAGCCATCTCGAAAACGCCCATCCGTGCACCGACCGCCTTTATGGCGCACGACCAATCCACCGCTCCAGATGGCACTCTTCCCACTTGCCGCTATTTGTTATCTTGCGTTCTGTTACACGGTTCATGGTAAGGTCGTACCAGTCAAGACATACGGCCTCTACGCTGCGACACCGCAGCATCTTGGTATGTGTCCTGTTTCGTCGGTTCTCCGTTCCTAAAACCACGTCCAATAGCAACAATCAAAGGTGGTATAACTTCTATCTCCATCATCATCATCTCGATAGCATTCTTCCCGATCTATGATATGATTGCCAGCCTGAAGGTAAGTGTAATCTATTGGTGACTGGAGCCGTTTATATAGTCAACTTGCAGAGTGAGGAATTTTTCCGCGTCTTGGCGACCCAGAGTGATGGTGTTCCATTGGAAACGATGAACCAGATCTCGCTCCCGTCCTTCGCGAATACTGACATGATCATGGCAATGTGGAGACATAGATGCTCTAACTACTACATCCTTGGAATGTTCGCTTCACTCTTGATTTGGATTGTAGGGACGCTTGCTCCTGGTGCCCGTGAGTCGCTTTCAATGTTTCTCAGGGTTAATTTTCACTCTCATTTTTAACCGTGAGCAGTGACAGTCGACAGTGTGTTATCTGATGGACAGCTGATGGCGTTTGCCATTGGGGCAGTTCCTCCGCAGAGTGTATTGAAGTGTGTAAAACACTTTTTTATTCGGTTTGTCCATTTTTCATTCTAATGTTTCTAGTGGATCATCCTCGGTGGACCCGTTCTCTAACGCAGGTTTAAACGCTGATCGAGCATCCTCCATAACGTGGGCCGAAATAGAGCTCGGCGTCCAGTATTCTTTTAGCACGGCAAGTACGTCGGAATCAGATTATGCGGCGTTCATTGCGCCCGTGCCCCTCGATCTGTCCACCACAACGACCGCAAGATGGTTGTCCGATGTGATCGGGATCAACCCGACGTGCTCTTGGGCTTCCACGAATATTACTGCACCTGTGCAAGTCCCTATCAATTCAAGCTCGGTCTCCTTTCAGGACTTCGCAACAGCGTACCTTCTCGATTTCAACTTGAACGTGAAAATGACCGGCGGTGACATTCGTGAGTCGCTCAAGCTCAATTTTTGGCTGCCCTTCTAATGGGTAATCCTATCGCCTCAGCGCTAGATGGAATTTCTTTTGCCCGTATTAAAGACCCCTCTTATACCGTGAACAACCACACTACACAAGCCGTCCCTTCAGATGGATCGACGGTGTTTCTCCTAGGCCAGTGCCAATCTGGGTGCTCCACCAGCGCCAATGGTGTCACACTGGACCTTACTGACTTAAATACTACCTTCACAATTGCTTTGACCGACCAGACGTGGACCATGGCGATCCTGGCGTGCCTACCTAACACTACGATCGAAACGCGTGAAGTGCGAAGTGACGGCCATGGTCTCTTTAGTGTGCAACCACTTCCGCCTGGTCATCAACTGGCGCGCCAGGGCAACCTCAACCCCATCCAGACCACCGCCTTGTTTTCAGTCGCCACCATGTCGCTCACGTCAGGCGCCGGCCAGCTCTCCGCAACAAGTACCAATTTTGGACTAGGGTCACAGGTGCAGGGCGAACTGTTGTTCGGAAAGATGCAGTTCGACGGTTTGCCAACAGACCCATTTAGCACCACAGTGGCCACGATCAGCCCAGCACCGGTCGAGAACATCACGCAGGCATATATGCAGGTTCTTCAGCCTGCTATGAAAAGTGGGTTCCTCGATGATGTTCCGTCTCATTCAATTTATGTATTGTATTCTGTATAGCCTTCCTCGCAGGCTACCTTGGCACCGCCTACGTCCCCGGACGCATCTCCGAGACCGAAATCGTCTTCGCTGCATCCATCCCAAACTTGGCCATCGCTAGCGCCGGTTTTGTACTCCTTGCTGCGTTGATTATCCTCGCGCATTTCAGGCCGAACAAGGGCTTCCAGTTCACGCTCGTCAACGTCGCTGCATCTATATACGGATCGGACCTTCCCGCACAGATTGTGCAGATAAAAACTGAGAAATCAGCTCCGTTTGGACGCATGGACGAGGAAGCGGAAGGTGGAGCGGAAGGCGGCGCTCTTTGGAAGGGTAAACTGCGTCATGCTGAAGACGATGCCCCAGATGATCAGCAGGATATCATGGATTTGTTGGCCAACAGACGGATTTTTATGCAGAGACGGACGGATGGTTCCCCGGTCTTGCACATGGGTTGAGTTGTGGAGGATGTACTTAATCTACCAACTCTTTTTCTCCTTCTCGTGACCGTCGGTAGACGGTCCCGAAATTCTATGAAAGTTCTTACTACACCTAGCTAAGGAGTTGTCCGATGGAACCCCGGCCAACGAGCGATTTGGCTTTGCCAATGCTGCAGCCTGTTAGGGCTCCTCGCGCATTGGACGTAATGTTACCCCATAAAGGATGCCAAGCAAAAGCAATCAATCGGACCATCATGGCGGCCGTGCCGCACGATTCTCAGGTACCATGTTACTAATGTTCGACGAGACGCGCGAACCATTGGGCCACTGGACATTGACTGGCAAGGCTTGAAGCAGGTGTGTCGTATGTGCAAGAAGTTCGAAGGTTGTCCACTGGGTTCGAGTGCCCTCTCCTCCAACTTCCATCGACATCTCGTAATATTTGTGGGATATAGTGAACGAAGAACACAGCCCTCGGCTTGGCATTTGGCGAGACAGTTTTCTCTTCACATCAGGCTCCGGTGACTGAAAAGCTTGGTTGTGTCAAAAGTATCTCTCTGCACTTCTCTCCTATCTTCCCCCGCCGCGCGCGAGTGCTGGTATGTGTTGTGACAGTCTTTTCAGTTCATCTGAACGGTTAATATGATCTAACGGTTTGCTCGGACCCATAGGCCCACCCACATTCATTCATCGACCTGAGTTCTGGTTCGTTATGGCAGAACAACTCATTCCGCTGAAACGTCGTTCTGCTGCCGAACAATCTTTCGAAGAGGACTTAGATCCGTCTCACCTCGCTGACACAGTGGGTGCCGCCGGCCCATTTGGTTCACACACTGGCCATGCACCTTTGCGTGCTCAACCATTTCAAAAACGTTTATTGACTGCTCGACCGTTACCTGTGTGGCGCACGGTCAGGCCACCACTCGAGATGGCACTCTTCCCACTCGCCGCCATTGGTTATCTCACGTTCTGTTACACGGTCCATGGAAAAGTAATACCAGTCAATACATATGGGCTCTACGCTGTGACGCCGCAGCATCTCGGTATGCGCTTTATCTTTCATCAGTTTCAAGAACCATTCACTCCGAGCCACATAGCTACAATCAAAGGTGGTATAACCACCATCACCATCATCATCATTTCGATAGCACTTTACCCTGTCTATAATATTGTTTCCAACCTGAAGGTCAGCATAATCCGTCGCTAAATGAAGAGTTGCTTATATGTAGGATTTGTAGAGCGAAGAATTCTTCCGTGTCCTGGCATCTCATAATCATGGTGTTCCACTGGAGACGATCAACCATATCTCGACTCCGTCTTTTGGGAATGTTGATAAGATGGTGGCAATTTGGACACATAGGTGTTCCCACTACTATGTTCTCGGAATCGCTGCTTCGCTTTTGATCTGGATCGTAGGAACGCTCGCTCCAGGGGCCCGTGAGTCGTCTGCAGTTTGTTTCATGGAGGTTTTCATCTTCGCTGTTGGTTGTGGACAGTGACAGTCGAAAACGTGTACGCTGATGGGGACCTGATGGCGTTCGCCATTGGAGCAGTTCCTGCGCAGAGTGTGTTAAAGTTTGTAAAACACTTATTTTTCCTTCGCGTTGTTCAATCTGGTGTTTCTAGTGGAACAATCCCTGAAGATCCAGCGTTCAACGCAGGGTTGAACTCTGATACAGCAGCCTCCATTGCATGGGCCGAAATTGGACTCGGCGTTCAGTATTCCTTCGGCATAGCAGATACGTCAGAACCAGAGTATGCGGCGTACATTGCGCCTTTGCCCCTTGATCTATCTACCCAGACGAGCGCGAGGTGGTTGTCTGATGTGATAGGGATAAATCCAATGTGTTCTTGGGCTTCCACGAATCTGACTACGCCAGTACAAGTTCCCGTCAATTCGACCTCGGATTTTGTACAATATCTTGCAACGGTATACCTCCTCGACTTTGATTTGGATGTGCAAATAGCCGGTAGTGACCTACGTAAGTTGCTCAAATTCATTCATTTTTTGTTCCCCCAATTACTTAACGTTCTGTACCTTCTCTAGCGACGGACACTAGTACTCCTTTTGCGACTGTCAAAGACCCCACCTCCTCTGTGACCAACCACACTACACAAGCCATACCCTCGGATGGTTCAACGGTATTCCTCTTAGGCCAGTGCCAATCTGGCTCTGGCTGCACCCACAGTTCATCAGTCGACGTCACGCTTGACTTGACGGGCTTAAATACTACTTTTACGGTTGCTTTGACCGACCAGACATGGTCTATGGCCATCCTGGTATGCAATCCAAACATCACGGTCGAAACGCGCGAAGTGCGAAGCGACGGGCATGGGCTTTTAACAGTACAATCACTCCCGGCGGGTCGTCAGCTGATGCGTCAGGGCAACTTAAACACCATCCAAACTACCGCTTTGTTTTCGGTCGCGACAAAATCGCTCACGCAGAGCGCTGGCGTGCTCACCGGAAAACGTCGGAGCTATGGACTAGGGTCACAAGTGCAGGGTCAAGTATTGTTTGGAAAGACGCAGTTCAATAATCTACCACCGCTCGATGCGCCATTTGGCACGTTGGCGACGATTGCCCCAGCACCCATCGAGGATATCACTCAGGGGTATGTTCAGATTCTTCAGTCTTCTGCAAAATGTGCGTCCCTCGATCTTCGTCTCATGTCGTTATCCTCTTTGATTTATGCGCCATGTTCCGTACAGCGTACCTTGCAGGTTACCTCGGCACTGCCTATGTCCCGGGACGCATCTCTGAGACCGAGCCCGTCTTTGCTGCGTCCATCCCAAACTTGGCTGTTGCGAGTGCGGGGTTTGCTCTCCTTGCCGCGCTGATTGTCCTTGCACATTTCAGGCCAAACAAGGGCGTTCAATTTACGCTTGCCAACGTCGCTGCGGCCGTATATGGATCAGAGCTTCCGGAAAGGTTCGTGCATATGAAGGGCGAACAGGCGGCTGATGGGTACAGAGGTATAGGCGAAGAAGTGGAAGGAGACCGGGAAGGAGACCATGATAAGGGCAACGCCTCAGAGGGAATGTCGGCCGATAGACTGATTTTTATGCAGAGACGTGCGGACGGTTCCCCGGTGCTACACATGAGTTGAGGATGGGGGCCCGTTCCATATATGTACTACGTTTGTTTCCTCATTGTTCTTCTACATACTACTTCAATATTACCCTGTATGTATGATGAGAGTGACTAGTAACTGTCTCGCTGGTACCTTGGCACAGCATCACGGGCAGACCGTCAATTTGGAGGCTAAGAAATCCGAAGAAAAATATAGTCGTGCACGAATATCGTGATTGGTCCTGCCACTGCCTGCGGGGGCTACACATCTAGTATGTACGGGGCAAGGGCTCAGTCTGCGTGATATCGCTCGCTCATGTGAATGGCAAAGCATAATGTTATTGTGTAGGTACAAATGGCAAGGAAAGAGAATACACGAAGTCCGATCTGTGCGATTGTGTGCAGTCGGGCGAAACCCGAAGGGTTTCCGACTCAAAGCCAGGCCCTATCCTGAAGGGGGGAAAGATGAGCTGTGAGGGCGGGCTGGGCAGAAGACGACGGGGACGGAATGCTTGCGTCTTCCAAGACAGACAGCGCAGACCGGCAGTGTGACGTTTGCCGTGGGTGAAGCGTCATGTGCGGGTTGGTTCGGGAGGGCAGGGGCTGATTGGGAGTCCGCATGAAAGGATCGTGGGCGTTTGGGTAACCCTGCATCCATATGTTCTCTGGATGGTGGGGAGATGGGCCGTTTAGAGAGGCTAGACGAGCGCGAATGTGCGGCCTTGTTAAAGGCATTGTATGCCGGGGTTTGACCCGAGAACGATGCATAGCGGTCATTGATCTGAGGTACATTCCGAATGGCCGCAAAGAGCGTGCAGCGCAATTGGGTAGTAGGGATGGGGTTACGACGCATCCGAGTTGGTTATGATCACATCCGATAAACGAGGTCGGGTGCGGTGCGCGGTTATGAGTATAGCGCCGCATGGTAATCCATTTGGCCGTAGGAGTGCCAAAGGATGAGATGAGAAAACCCGCGTCCCGATGGTGTTCCGCATGGGAGTTAGCGCCCGCGTGCGGCATCGGGATGGGATGGTAGATTCAGGGTAAGGAGAAAAGGAGGGGAGGGAGAGGGGAAAGAGTTGAAAGGGATAGCAAGGTTAGATGGGTTTGTTATAAGTGAAGAAAATTTACAGACCGTTCGCACCGCTTCAATTTTGGTGGCGTATGCGTTGTCTAGCAGCTCTTGGTGGTAGTCGTTGAGGCGACCTACATGCAGAGGGAGCAGACGGAAAGCATCCGGAGTTCCGAGGGTTTTGTGCCAATCTCTGCGCACCCGGCCCTGGTAGAGCAGGAGCGCGCGCTTGCGATATTCGCTCGGGTCATGTCTCCAGTCGTGACCTTCTATGGCCAACCAGAAGAGTCTGACCATGTCGAGATGCTCTGCTGGCCAGTTTTGCTGTCTCATGGCATGGAGCATCCTGTAGTTCGCTTTCCCGAACTCTTCCCATGAGAGCATTTCGTCTTTGACCTTGTGCTTCTTCGCTTTGACAGACGCTTTGGTTTGGAAGGTAGGACCTTTGTCTGTTTGAATGAGGGTGAGGTCTTCGTCACTGGAACCATCTTCTTCAGCCTCGCGCAGGCCTTTGTTAGTGAAATGGTAGAGAGGGACGTAGTCGCCTTTCCGCAGCTTGGTGAGTGCATGTTGCGAAGGGAGGAGCGCCGTGTCTGGGAGTGACCTCACCGGTATCGGCGCGAACTTGTTTTTGTATTTCTTCTTCTCCTCCTCCTTTACTTCTTCCTTTTCCTCGAGTCGTAGAGCGCGCTGCATTTCTTCCGCTGCATTAGCCTCAAGCTGTTGCTCCCAAATTTCTATGTCCCTGTTGTGGTGGATGGTCCATAGGGCTCTGAGGATCTCTATGGCTTCCGCTTCGGTCTTACCGTCTGCCGTGAGGACCAGTCTGTCGTCCTCGAATTCTGGAAGTGCGTAATCTGGGTAACGTTTCCTAGTAGGATCTGCCATTATCTAGATGCGGGTGGGGAAACGTTTCCCCGAAAAGGTATGAAGTGACGACGAAAAGAAAAACCGCGCGCGAATTTCTGCGCGAGCTAGCGGAGGTGACAGGAAGAAGAAGAAGCGCACCACCTCGCTTAGCTTTCGCGCAGACCTCATCCGTACGCCGCTTCGTGCCTCCACTTACGTAGGATACCAGCAAGATATACGTGCCGAACACGGTGATTTCAAGGCGATTGGGCTGATCCTGGTCTGGTATGTACTACTCTGACTCATCGGGATAGACTTATGCCGAACATGCTGATTGCGTTCCATGTCAGGCTCCTTCACTCCGTCCCTTCGAGAGTAGCGTAGTAGTAATGGATATGTCCGAGTGGCTATACACCAAATCAAACACCGCCGAACTTAGAGGCCTTGCTATCTCGAGTCTCAGAATCCTACTTATCATCTATTCGCCAGTCGAGCACTCGTGCGGACTCGTCGGGGAAAAGTGGGAATCAGCGCTCGAAGACGCCGAAAGGGTGCTTATTACTTTACTCTCACATTCGCTGACGTTGACACCGCTCCGTGATGGGCCATCGATATCCAGCCATCCGCCATTGGCTTCATTGCAAAAAGTGTGGCTCACGTTGGCAAGGGAGAAAGGCACGGGGCCTATTGGACCTGTGACATCACATTCGAACGCTTCCATTCTTCTCACATTACCTTTCTCCTCCTGATCAAGGTTGGTATCTTCTGCATTCGGCTGTCTTTCGATTGCTCATAACGCTCAGGCTATCATCGTCTTTATGGCCGGGGAATATCTCGATGCGATATCACGCATAGACGACCTGATTGCTACGGTCTCCTCCAATTCAATATGTTACATGGTTCAGGCATGTACACAACATGCCACCACGCGGCGAACATTGCCAATGACAGTTTCAGAAGGCGTACATGCATCTTCTCCTTGGGAGCTCCCAGATGGAGCGTGGTGACCACGAAGGTGCAGTACAGTCGTTCGAGCGTGCTCGAGCTCAAATCCAAGATTACGTCGGGCCTCCTCTCTTTGCGATCTCACTGGTCGGGTTTTCAATGGGTGTGTTCGCATGGAACATTGCTCACTGTTTCTGACAGATATCTGGATGGAAGTTCGATAATCTCGACATCACAATCCGACAACAACTTTGTGAAGCCTTGTATGCAGTGGGTCGCACAAATGATGCAGCCAAGTATTTCCACGAGTTGAAGACTGAATTGGGAGACAAGGATTTACATACTAACGATGGCGTTCTAGAAGACACGATTGATGGTGTTGTGCGCATCTCGTTCATAACCAGTCAGTCATTACAACACGTCCAGTATCCGTACGTTGTCGATCAACAACTGCAATGGCGTGCTTTCCCGCACCCGGACCTTGATCTCGCTATCCGCAGCCACTCTCCTGCATTCTGTCACATTTTGACGTTTCGGGGTTAACAAGAGTGCGCCAAACTCATGTCTGAGACGAGGGATGAGCCCAAGTGCTTGCGTCTGCTTGTCCACCAAGGATACAGACGAAGGGGACTTGTGCAGTGCGCCATTGTCTCGTGGCCGTGCACCGAACGGGTGCCCAAAGCGAGCAAAAAAGCGAGCGGTTCGTGTTTTTTGAGTCATCGACTGGGATGCAGCATTGGGAGGGTCAGGGTAATGGCTTATCAGGGAAAACTGAGAGTCCGTGCTCTTCTCGAGTGCTGTCCATATTACACTTTCGATGGGGTGGCGAGCGAGAAGAAAGTCTATCCAAGGATGCACGAGGTACAGAGAACCAAATCGTGAGAGATCCTCTTTGGTCCTAATCTTCACATCGCCAAGCGCAGGAGTATACGCATTAAAGACTCGTTCTGAATCTGACCTGCTCCGAGAAACATGTAAAAGTTCGAGCTGAAAAGTGATGCACGGCAGCTTCATCCGTTGTCCTGCAAACGACGGAACAGGGAGCCCATCGAGTCTGCTGTACAACTCCATAACCAAGGTGAAATTCGGTGAAGAGGGCCGCAGTTGGACAGGGATCGTTTGGGCATCGTCGATGGTCGACGGAATGTGTGTCGTTGGCGGGTCCTTGAAGACAGTAATGTCAGAAGGGAGACAGCTATTAAAGCTACCAGAGCCCCCTGTCCATGCCAAAATGCTCGCATCTCCCGAGCTCGTGAGCAACTGTGCCAAGAGTCCCCCTAGCGATTTACTCCCTTCACCATACACGATCGGCAATGAGATGGAAAATATCCCGAGCAATGAGTACGCTGCATCCTCAACCCGTGTTGTTTGACGTGTAGAAGCCAGACGGAGTTTTTCCCGTATGTTGTCCAGGCCTGGCCGTAATGCCACCAAGGCTGGTGCAGAGACACCCGTCGCCTCCTCCATCTCCGAAATTATCTCAGGCGACTCCTTGTGGTTTGGAATATCGGGGTTCAAGTACGGCGTCCAATCTTCGGTGTAGAATCGGACCACCTTCGAAGCATGGTATTCCTGGAATGTCCAGGCACGAGTGTTCCAAATGCTCTTTACGAGATCGCCACGCCGCGACGGAGAGCGAACACCACGGAGTAAAACGATTGTCACAGCGGAACCTTCGTACCACTTGAACATGGAGACCAGGGCTTCTTGCAACACGAAATGATCCGCTTTATTGATACAACACGTATCGCTCCATGCCCATTTGAATCCAGTATCTCGCACGATCTTGCAAAACATTTGGAGCTTGTCATGAGTGGGTGACTCCTCGAGCTCATATACCACGATCCGTACGACCTTCTCGTACAGAGGTTCGTGATCTTCCCACTTGTGCGAAAACGTGGCGTAACGGTAGTACTTGGCAATTTCGTGCTCAATACGGGAATGGTCGATGTGTGTCGTCATGGAGGAGATCAGTTCCTTAAAGATCGGCTGAGATTTGAATGACAATGCTTGTCCAGACTTGTCGAGAAGGCGACCGGAGGTAGTGTTGATGAGCACAAGCGGCAATTCACGGACGGTTTTCTCAACGATTGCAGAAATTGCTGCTTTTGTCTCTGTTGGGTGGACATACTGGTGAGAGCGCTCTAGGATAAAGATCAATCGACCAATCTCAACACAACATCGTGGCACTAACCGCGTAATTCTCTGTCAGGCGATTGCGACATCTTCGAGAGCATCACCTCGAAAGCATGTATTGCATTATCATAGTCTCCCGCTTTGTGTAAAGCAATGTGCTTCCTCTCGTAACCCCATGGGGACGACGGATCGAGCACGATCACCTAATGATGTTCGTTGATGAGAACTAAACTGGGGGAGAGATATGGACGCACCTGGTTTGCGTCGTTTAATGCAGCTTTCCACAAGCCCCCGGCTATGTACGCCTTGCTTCGCTTAGCGAGGAGATTTTGTGGTGCGGTGAGGTTGAGGGACAATGCAGCCGAAAACTGGGAGATGGCATCATCAAGTTGTCCAGTACTCATTGCCGCATCCCCGAGGGCTTCTAGCTTCCCTGAGCAACGATGCTTGAAGTCTGACATACGACAGTAACATAAACGGCGCTGCCGACACGGTAAACAAGACCACTCACCAAGAACCCATTCCATTGACGTGGCATTTGCTCTTGTCTGCTTTGCCAGTTCGTCCATTATTTGACGGAAGCAGTTGCTAGCATCTGTCATGCGGTTGATCGCCTCGAGATGTTCGCATATGACTTGATAGAGTATGAATCTTGGAATGGTGAACTTGAGTGTATCAGGCCGACCAGTCATTCTAGGATGAAAGGAGATACGCACGCTGGAAGCTCTGACCAATGCATCTTTCCAAGAACTGCTCGTCAATGTTGCTTTCGCCCACTCTCTCAAGAGGAGCGTGCGGGATGTCAGACTGAGTGTTGCATGAAGCATCGGCGCACGATCATGTAGGGGTGCCATTGAAGTTGCAATACCGTCATTTTCGGGAGCGGAGAGACATCGATGGGTGAAGTCTAGATAGACGTCACATATCAATGGAAAACAATCGGATTACAGTGTAGGCTCACCAGAAACCCACTCAGTAATCGATCCGCTCGTGTGGTTCGCTTCGTTGGGGGTATTTACTAATTTGAGAAGTGACTCGCCCGCTTCTTTCATGCGACCCATCGCATATAATGCTTCACAGTGTTGTTGTTGAATCCTGATACCGAGCCCATCAAATTTCCATCCGGATATCTGTCGGGGACGGGGGGAATTTCGACATGTAGTAGCATAGCTACTGCGAAGCTTACCAACGAGACCACCGAGAGCGGCTGGCTTGTGTGGTGTCTCACTCGAGCTTGCGCATACTCGAATGATTGTATTGCATCCTTGTAGTTGCAGCTATTCATCTGCATATTCCCAAGAAGAAAATACATTTTTGCCTACTGGAAATGTTAGTGGTGATATTTGTCGTGTAGTGGTGTGTTGTGCACGTGCCTGAACCACATAACATATTGAGTTGAAGTGCACTGTAGCGATGAGGTCATCTAAGCGGGATATAGCATCATCATGTTCTCCCGCGATGAAGACAATGATAGCCTGGATCACGTCAATACTTGACGAGCATTCAAGTCCCAGAATGTATACATACTTTTGTCAGAAGGAGAAAGCTGTGATTTGAATGGAAGTGCTCGAACGCAATGTCGCACGCTCGATATCCTTTCTGCCTTTCCCCCTTGCTGACATGGGCTACACTCCTTGCGATGAAGCCAATGACAGAAGGGTGGATTTTGATGGACTTGATGTTAATTAGCGTCAGCACTGGAATATGTGAGAAAAAAAGAAGATAAAACCTCTTTTGCATCGACGATCGCTGCATCCCAGAGTCCCAAACGAACCCGAACAAGAGCTCGACTAGCGAGCAAATGATGTCTTGCGTTCCGTGACTCGGAAATCGCTTTAGTCAATAACGCTTCCACGCTAGGGAACTGATCGTGCTTCCACAAATCAAGTACAGCGTCACCAATCTGGATGTCTGGTTCCTGAAACGAAGGATGTAGATGAGTCAAAGGGATCGAGTCCTAAGTAGAAATGTAACCAGATCAGATAGGTTGTCCAAAACGTCGTACTAATACGATGAAACACGATACTTGCAATTATCCGGGAGAGACTCTTAATGGTGATTTTTCCATGCCTTGCACCAATTGCGAGAAACTGGTCGTCTGGCGAGAGTGCGATTGAACGTATGTCTTGAGTGTGTTGGATCAGACCAAGCTGAGTGTGTGTTGACGCGTCCCAGAACGTGACAGTTCGATTTGTCGAGTATGCGATGAATTTCCCATGCTGCGGCAAGGCAATGCACGAGAGGTGGTGGGTATCGTGAACTGGCAATCGCACGACCGTTGAACCAGTGGATGCATCAATTTGCTTGATTTTACCGTCAGAGACGACAAAAAGATGTTGGTTTGACCAAAGGAGACCGGTGTTGTGCGAAGGGGTGACTTCCACGGGTATTTCCAACAGTAAATGGCCCGCGTTCCCGTCGTAAACTCGAACAGAGTTCTCTGTGGCTGTCGCGATCCGATCGCCTTGGTGTGAGTATTTCGCTGCTCTCACTGGATGCTCGTGGCGGAGGACGACACGTTCGCAACTCGCGATATCCCAGACGATGGCCGCGCAGTGAAAGGATGCAGTGACGAGTCGAGTCGAGTCGGGTGAGAAATCGACTCCAATGACGTAGTCATCCTTGAGCGTCAAGGCTTTTTGGTAGGATTGTG
>JBBPSJ010000171.1:0-60315 GCA_038093535.1 Boletus reticulatus
GTAAGCTCCTCCTTGCCAGTTTGTTTTCATCCACTTCATTAGATTTTCTTCTCAGATTTCACGCACAAATGTCTCTCTAGTCCCGAAACCAACGACGCTACTTTCACGACAACCCCCAATAATAACGTGTCAATGCGCCTCGCGACCCTCGATCCACAGATTCACACACCCCTTCTGAGGCTGTGGGTAAAGACAATATTAGCGAAATGCTCCTGGAAAGATGCATTGGCTACCGCTTCCAGCGTAAGTGTTCATCTTACCCTGATATCCATCTTGGTTTGACATTCTTGATTAGGAGTTCCTTGTGTCGAGATTCGTTGCCTACCGTATCATATATGAATGTCTCGAAACGGCAAACCACGTAACAGAAGCTAGCGACTGTTTACGCCAAATGGTGGACGAGATGGTGGGGGAGGCAAATGCACACATCGAAGAGGCGGAATGGGTTCTTGGTAAGCTGACTTGCATATTGTAGGAGCGCACCTCGAACTTGAAACATTGTCCAGGGAAGCTAGAAAGGCTCGGGGATAGCGCAATGGATGCGGGACGACACAGGGATGCCGTTTCCCATTACTCAGATGCACTAGCTCTCCATCCGGCAGCGTCCACAAGTCTCTTGGTCAAGCGGAGCAAGGCATACGTGGCGGGTGGTTTGAGCGAATCAGCGTTGAATGACGCAAACAAGGTTTGTTGCGTTGTGCCATGCAAACTAGCCGTCGTCGACATATCATAAACAGGTGATCGATCATGATCCATCTTCCCCATGGGGTTACGAGAGAAAGCATGCAGCGTTGCACAATGCAGGAGACTATGCAAATGCAATCAAAGCATTCGAGACAATGCTCTCAAAGATGTCGGAGTCGTCTGATCCGGAGATCCGTGGTGAGGGTGTCGACGCCATGCTAGCGTTCACCTGTTGATATTTTCTCCTAGCGTTTCATAATCGGTACATACATCCGGGAGATGCGAGAATGGCGATCTGCCACGCTATTCAGGATGTCATTCGTGACTCTCCACGGGTACTCATTAACACCATCTCCGGACGCCTTGTGGGCAAATCGGAACAAGTCTCCGCATCCGAGCCGCTCCCGGTCTTCGACAAGTTGATTTCCTCCATGACGACCAACATTGACCATGCCCGTATCCAGCAGGACGTGACAGAGTACTATCGTTATGCCATGTTCTCGCACAAGTGGGACTACAATGAACCCTTGTTCGAGCAGGTCAAGGACATCGCCGTATATGATCTCGAGGAGTCCCCCACCAACGACAAGCTTCGGATGTTTTGCAAGATTGTTCGGGATGCCGGGTTGCATTGGGCGTGGAGCGATACATGTTGTATCAACAAATCGGACCACTTCGTGCTGCAAGAGGCGCTGGTGTCGATGTTCAAGTGGTACCAGGGTGCCGCTCAGACGCTCGTTTTACTCCGTGGTGTTCACTCTCCGTCGCGACGCGGTGATCTCGTGGAGAGCATCTGGAACTCCCGTGTGTGGACATTCCAGGAATACCATGCGTCGAAGGTGGTCCGGTTCTACAACGAAGACTGGACTCTCTACATGAATCTCGACATTCCCAACCACAAGGAGTCACCCGAAATTCTCTCGGAGATGGAGGAGGCAACAGGGATCTCGGCGAAAGCCTTGATGGCACTCGAGCCTGGACTAGACGATATACGGGAGAAGTTATGCCTGGCGTCAACACGACAGACAACACTCTTGGAGGATGAGGCATATTCACTTCTTGGGATATTTTCGCTCTCCTTGCCGGTGGTGTATGGTGAAGGAGACCAAGCACTCGGACGACTGTTGTCGCAGCTTGTGACGAGTTCGGGAGACACGAGGATTCTCGCATGGACTGGGAAATCAGGAAGCTTCAATAGCTGTCTCCCATCCCGCATCGGTGTATTCAGCCAGCCGCTGAGCTCGCACATTCCGCGAGCCATCATGGATACTGCCATGGATCCCAGATCTCGCAACGCTTCGCTTAGCCTCAACTCGATCACAAAACTATATGACCGACTCGACCAACTCCGTGTCCCGTCTTTTTCGGGAAAACGGATGACACTGCCATGCATTGCTTTCAAACTCGGGCCACTAGCAGTGTTGGGTCCCTCGAGCAGGTCGGAACGAGTGTTCCAGGCACAAACAGTCGCACTTGGGAGAGTGGAGATCAGAACGGAGGAGGATCTCTCTCGATTCAAATCTTTATACCTCGCTCATCCATGGATCGACCATCTCCTCGACCGACAGCCTGTGGGAAGTATATTGGAGACATTACCCGAGGAAACCACGGACGCTTCTACAACAGGCGAACTGTCTTCACTCCCGGGTCCTTCCACTACCTTCTTGGCAGCCCTCGCCTCTCGACAGACTGCCACGCGGCCGCGAGATGGAGATGGTGCATCCCTTCGGCCACCCTCGTCTCTATCAGAGACAGACAAACAGACCCGCGCACTTCGTACGCTTGCTCGACTGAGTCAACCATTTGGCGCGTTGTTGCTTACGCCAAGCAACGTCGCAGCATACAGGAGGGTCGCTACGGAGAGGGTGATCACCGTGCAGGTTGAGGAGATCACGCCGGCGCTGTTGAATAAGCTGATAGAGAGTGTATCTGTATTGGATGTGCTTTGATGACGACCATTCATTCCCGTTCAAGTGCATCAGTATTCTCGTGTACAATGCATAACGGGTATAGACTGTACCGGATTTATCGGATTTGGCTCCAGAGATGACACCATGGTACCGTGCCATCAACCAAGGAACTAACGTAGTTGATGCTATGTAGTATCACATCATCACGTCCATCGCAGCGACAATGCTAGCAGAACAAACCTCGGACGGTCTACTGGCATCACCTCCGGGTGTGCACACCAAGATGGAATACACCGAAGAAATCACCGAAGCTCAAGTTGTGCTTGCAGCTTAGACTGGTCTTAGCCTAAAAGGTCAGTGTATCTGGGACTTCTGGCAGGCACGGAGAGCCCCCGCAGGTAATGATGATAACCGGAGGGCCAGTAGAAGGCTGACGATACGCACACTTTTTTGTAAGACCTCTTATCAGTGTGGGCCCTTGAGTGCCTCTTCCACAGATGATCAACTGTCCATGGCCCATGTTCTCGTATTGCTTGCGAGTCGCATAACATCACCCTTACTGGTGTACGTGGCAAGAATTAGAAAGGAGGTATGTACCTGGGTGAGGTACAGAGTCATGTCTTGGATAGAATTCATCACCGCCTCCACGCATTTTCCCGACCGTCATGACAGCGCTGACGGCTGAAACACTACTGGCGTGCGGGCGACTGGATTGCTTGACTTTGTCGTCCAACAGGCTTGTATCCGAACAGGTGTCCACCCACGTTGACATTCATTTGAATCAATTTGTATAGATACGCGTCCTGGACGACATCGAAGTACGGCCACCAAGACCGACATGGTGTTCAACGTTCAGTGCCGAAGTCACCCAGGCAGTCGCGTCGACGTTCAAAATTGATGTGGACGTATTTAATCATTGTGGACGAGCGTGGGCGCGTGTATACCATCTGTGTGTCGCAAGAGCCACGCTAGACCCATCCGACCTCCGTTTCTCCTAGGAGAAAACATGTAATCTGTTTCCAGACATGCTAAGACAGCGCAGGTTATGGACCTTAGTACGCGGCGTCAAGACGGATCACGGTATACCTTCGGCCATGCTTACCGTTCAACATGATTTCGTAGTCCGATTATGCAAGAGTACGCTTATCCAAAAGTATGTGCACGTTTCGATGTCTATATGCGCCGAACTTTACATCCTTTGGCTCAGGCACGATGTTGGTTGACAAGGTACGTCCGTGAAGCGCTTCACTTGCCGACTATGATGCGCCATCGTGGACACGCTTGATGTTTCTCTGCAGGCGACAGGACCGAACTCTTGGTGGGGCTTTCCGCATGCCTCCTCGGGTACGGCGAGGTTGGTCTATGGCTCAAACAAGAGGATGGAAAGTCAGATGCGTGGGTCAAGCGGGAGGAGAATTAAGAGAGGCGTATCAAGGCGCGGTGTGGGTTGGACTTGGTGCGTGATTATTTTCGTTTTCGTGTCTCTTTCTTTGGTGACGATACTGTTGCTTGCGAAGAAACGATTGAGGTTGCAGCGTTCGCTACGAGAATTGGCAGTAGTTGTTTACCAATGTTTTCCTGCCTACCGTCTTGGGCTCTGACAACCTGATCGACAGATAGGGCCCTGACGAGTCGTGAGAATGGAAGGGGCCGCAGTGCTACTTCCCTGCATCCATCAATCAGAGAGCTGTTAACTATGACATGTAACCTCCTGTAAGCTGTCATACTATAGCTGCACTAAGCGTTCAGTTGTTCGACAGGTGCCGTGGAGAGCGGTGACAACTTCAACCGACAAGGGACGCGGAACGCGGTGTTTGTACCACCCTCGCCATAAAATGCCTTGACGAACTGTCACACGGAAAGATCCAGCGACCGAACAACTTCGGAATGTTAACAGGGTACAGAACACTCCGGAACGCGGTGGGTGTCATACAGCACCGCCCTTTGGAATTGAACTCCGCAGTTACACCTCGTTTGATTTTGCTTAAATACAAGCGTTTCAGGTGCGTCATTTTTCAAGCTTCAAGTTCAGCACCTCACTACTTTCGTTCTTCGTTATGATCAGCAAATTAGGCTCCGGAGAAGAACGATCACCACCCGAATCGGAGGCGTCTGGTACGACGTCGTCAGATAGTGCCCTGACTGTCGGTGTTGTGGCCTGGCTACTTACCAACTTGCCAACTGAACGATCCTGCAGGATAGCATACAAGTGTCCAGCGTTCCCAAGACCGACCACAAGTGTGCGGTAGGGGAGCAACGCATGCAGAAAACTTCGACAACAACCTTGGATCTGCCCTCGTCACCCCTCGCAACTCATGCGGTCGAGAGCGAGAAAACGGTTGTTGCGGGTATGGATCTCTTTCTTTATACATTCTACAAAGATTGATAATAACCATACAGGTTCGCGACCGATGGGTATCGATCGTGAGCTAGCCATGGAATTAAGCATAACGGAATGCCATGAAAAGCGGGCTGCGAATTTGATGGTGCAACTGCATCCCGGACATAGTATGGGTCCAGTTCAGGGGGTGGAGCAAGCTGCATCTTCACCCGGCATAGCGAAGTATCATGTTTCAGGCGTCCAGCTCTTGGCCCGCTTCGAAGAGTCCGGAGATCTAGCCGTCCTGCAACGGGCGATCGCAATTCTGCAGGAGTCAAAGTCGGAATCCATGCCATTGGCAGCTTTGGGGGTGGCATTGATGTATCGATTTTACATCCTCGAGAAATCCAAGGATATCGGAAACGCAATCTCGACGCTCAAGAATGCTCTTGACCTCACACCTGATGGTGACCCTGCCAAACCTGTTTACCTCAACCAACTCGGGAGCTCCTTCGCGGCCTGTTTCCAGCGCCTCGGGAAGCTGAGCGATCTCAAGGACGCAATTTCGAAACAAAGAGATGCTGTCGACCTCACCCCTCGTGATCGCCCCGACAAGCCAGTCTATCTTCACATCCTCGGCAGTTCTTTGCTCACACTCTTCGAACGTCTCAAGGAACAGAGCGATCTCGACGATGCCATTTCGGTGCTCAAGGATGCCGTTGACTTCACCCCAGACGGTCACCCTGATAAGCCTACCCGTATTTATGACCTCGGGAATGCTTTCAGAGCTCGTTTCGAGCTCGTTGGAGAGCTGGGTGATCTCGAGGAGGCAATTTCGAGGCGAAGAGATGCCGTTGACCTCACCCCCGATGATGACGACCCTCACAAGGCCGCCCGTATTAACAACCTTGGAAACTCCTTTTGCGCTCGTTACGACCGCCTCGGAGTGCTGAAGGATCTCGAGGATGCAGTTTCGAGGTATAGAAAGGCCGTTGAACTCACACCTGATGGTCACCGTCTCAAGCCCCTGTATCTCAACAACCTTAGCCATTCCCTTGAAAGTTATTTCGGGTGCGTCGGGGAGCTGAGGGATTTGGCGGACGCAATCTCGGCGCTTGAGAAAGCAATTGACCTCACTCCCGATGGCCACCCTGACAAACTCTCCTGTCTCAACTACCTTGGAAACTGCCTTATAGCTCGGTTCGAGCGCCTTGGGGAGCGGAGCGATGTGGAGGAGGCACTTTCGAAGCACAGGGACGCTGTCAACCTCGCTCCCGATGGAGACCCTGACAAACGGAGTTATGTTAATAGTCTTGGCAATTCCCTCCTCGTTCGTTTTGAAAGGTTTGGAGAGCGGAGCGATCTTGATGAGGGAGTTTCAGCGCTCAGAAATGCTGTTGACCTTACGCCTGATGGTCACCCCTACAAGGCCTGGCACATGAACAACCTTGGCAATGCTCTCAGAACTCGTTTCGAGTGCTCCGGGGAGCTGACGGATCTTGGAGACGCAATTTCGATGCTGGGAAATGCGGTTGACCTCGCTCCTCATGGCCACCCGCACAAAGCCTTGTGCCTTCGCAATCTTGGAAGTTGCTTTTTAGCCCGTTTTGAGGTCCTCGAGGAGCAGAGTGATATCGAGGAAGCATTTTCAAGACACAAGGAGGCTCTTGACCTCACCCCCGATGATCACCCCGACAAGCCTGCCTGTTTCAATTGCCTTGGCAACACCTTCTTCACCCGTTTCGAGTCCCTCGGGGAGCACAGTGATCTCGAGGAGGCAATCCCTTACATTAGAAGTGCCGTTGACCTCATCCCTCATGATCACCCTAGCAAGAGGATGTATCTCTACAATCTTGGCAACACCCTCAAAGTTCGCTTCGACAGCCTCGGGACACAGAGTGATCTCGAGGAAGCCATTTCGATGCTCAAGGGTGCTATCAACCTCACCCCTCCCGATCATCCTGACAAGCCCCGATATCTCAATGACCTCGGCCGTTTCTTTTCACTCGTTTCGAGTGTTTCGGGGACCAGAGCGATCTCGAGAACGCACTCTCGAAGTACAAGGACGTCGTTGACCTCGTCCCACATGGTAGCACTGACAAGCCCGAGTATCTCAACAGACTCGGCATTGCCTGTTTCGCTCGTTTCGAGCTCCATGGCGAGGAGAGTGATATCGAAAATGCAATTTCGAACTACAGGGGATCCGTTGACCTCACCCCTCACGGCAACCCCGAGAAACCCATGTTTCTCGGCAACCTTGCTGACTCGCTTGCCGTTCATTTCGAGCGGCTTGGTGAGCCAACAGATCTCGACGATGCTATTTCGGCATTTAGGGATGCTGTGGAGCTCACTCCTCCCAGCGATGATCAGACCGACAAACTCAAGTATCTCAACGCGCTCGGTAACACGCTGTCCACGCGTTATGAGCTCCTCGGGGAGCTCACCGATCTCAACGACTCGATGAAGAGGCATAGGGAGGCTATCGACCTCGCGCCGCGTGATCACCCCGAAAAGCACATGTATCTCTACAATCTCGGCAACCGCCTTTTGAGTCGTTACGAGCGCTTTGGGGAGATGACGGATCTCGAGGACGCGATATCTGCGTTCAGGGATGCTGTGGACCTCGTGCCGGATGGGGACCCTATCAAGTCTGTGTATCTGTTTAACCTTGGTAATTCGCTCAAGGCGCGGTTCGAGCGCTACCAGGAGCAGAGTGATCTGGAGGAGGCAGATGCAATACTTGCGCGTGTTGGTGACCTGGAGGTGGATGAGAGCACGTAGATGTATGGCAGCAGCATGCATCGTACATTCTAAATAGTGGATCCATGTAGGTTTACTGTTCGGAGTGTATGGTGTATATAAATCCTCCGTCATGTAACTGGTCGACGGACTCGCCGTTTCCGTATTTGACATGGACATGTATCATGATATTATCGGCGATAGCTTGCTTGGTATGACCAACCCTCGGTGCTCAGGGTAGCACGCGCCGCGCGGTTCACTTGCCACGGCAGCCAACGGCACGCCTCCTCGAGCGTCGGCCATAGCTACACCTCTTCTTTGATGAGCCCGCTCTCCCTGTCCGTCTCCATCTTGATCTCCATCCTGGGCCCAGAGCCCTCTTGCACGTCCTCTTCCTTGACCGTTCCAGACCCCGTTCGAACAGCCGTTTTTGACGTCTTGGTCCTAGCCTTGGAGCTCTGTGCGCTCGGACACAGACCGACTCCGCTCAACGTACAGTCCCCGCATTTAGGTCCTACGGGGAGGCAAATTGTCTATGGCACGGGGTCAATATTTTTATCGCAATCCGAAGAAGAAAGAAAGAGAACAAAGAAATGGATCCGGGGATCAACAACAGAGACCCATGTGGTCAACAACGCACCTGTCCAAATCCAACGAGCAAATGGTTGATCTCGCCGTGCAAGTCTTTGGGCAGCCATGATTCGAGATTGACCCTGCGTGTGTCCATCTCGTTGGTACGGGTGGAGAGGGGAGAGGAGAGGAGGATAACGTGACGCACCTCGTCTCTTCGGGGTTCTTTGTCAGTCGGACGTGCCATCCCAATCGGTTGGTAATCCGGTGTACGTGCACATCGACACCAATACCCACGTTTCTAAACGTGATGCCGATGACGTTCGGCCATAAGTACTCAAGACATACATTGCATGGACGCACAAGTGCCACGCCACTTGGAGCGTCAGAAATGCCATCTTGGGCCCCACACCAGGGAGCGAACACAGCTCCTCCACTGTCTTGGGAACGTCGGCGTCGAACGTGTCGTATAACTTTTGAGCGGTCTGTTTGATGTACCTATGTCGTTTCGTGAACCGAATGAGTAACCCAGAAGGCACACAGAGACAACGCACTGCGTCTTTCGCCTCCAAAATCCCACCTTGGCAATCGCCTCCGAGATGACGGCTTCGTCGGCGTCCAAGACGGCTTGTACGGACAGCGCCCCTCCGACGGCAGTGCGGAGTTTGGCCACCGCCGCGTCGGTCACTTCGTCCTTGGTTTGTGAGGAGAGCATCAATGAGACGAGCGTCGCGAAACGTTGATTCTAGGATTCCAAAAAAATTCAATCAGAACGGAAAGGACCCGTCAGACATAAAAGTAGTCATAGAACAACGAAAAGAAAGACGATGGAGGAATACACCACGACCAAAGTGACACCACCAAACCCAAAAACTTACCTTGGGCTCCTGTTCCCCAAACTGTGCTCGATCACATCCCATCGTATCCACCGGCGCTACAATCTGCGCACGCATCGCCTTGATTGCCGCATAGGCGTCAGCCCAGTTGGCAGGTGTGGGGTGTGGTGTTTCTAGACGCTGCGCGACCGTTTTCTGCTTGGACTTGCGCGTTGGCTTGGGCTTTGGGGGCGACGCGCCGTGGTCGGCGTCACCTTCTTCCAGAAGCTCTAGTTTGACACTTGGCTGCCGTGTGGCGGGTTTCGATTTCTTTGCGGTGCTGGTACGTGCGCCTCGCCTGCGCTGTGGTGTCTCTGCATCCGTGGACTCTGGCTTGACGCGATGCGATCCTCGTGTGTTTGACGGCCCAGCCTGGTCCCGAGCCTCCAAGTCGAGGTTGTCCGTAGTTTCGTAGAGCGTCACCCCGCTATGATACGGACTCGCCTTGGCCGCCAACCGCGTCAACCGTGTCGAGGTCGTTCGCCTCGCTGCACACATGCCAGTGATCCAATACAGCTTCTGGCGTTCCTTGCGTCGTCAAAGCGTTCGTATAAGCCCGTTCGTGCAGCCTAGAAACGATGATCCGAGTCGTCTATTACAAAGTGCCAACTTGGTCCTACAAAACTACTCGGCTATCCCAAAAAGGAAATCATAAACAATCAATGAGATGGAATGTACGGAAACCAAGGATGGACGTCGGGATCCCAGGTCAACACAGACATGTCCCACACGCTCGCCTCTGACATGGATGCGGGAAGCTTCTCCAGACTCTGGCAGACATCGTGTAGGCGCTGTATGGACTGGCATTCACGCAGCGTCAGCGACAGGGATTGCTCGACAGACGCGGGGCGTACCTGCTTGCGTTCCTCAACCCAAGGTCCCGTCCAACCCTCCGAAGAGGTAACCAACTCCTCCAGAAGCACCCCGGCGAGTCGGATCTGTCCCACGGGAGAGTAATCGCGGTCCTTGTCACACCAAATATTGTTAGGCCAACGGCAACGAAAAGGCTCAGCATCATACCTGCTGGATTGCTGAACAAGCGGCTGTAAACTTGAGAAAATTGGGATGACCGATGGGCGGCTGCTCTATATCATCGTATTCGTCTATAAATGCCCATTTATATCGACGAATACAGTTGAGTCGCATGCGTTGCCAGGATGTGCCTAGTTTTTTCAAAGAAACCTATTATCCCGACTCGTGTCAAGTGAATGGAAGATGGATGGAACCAGGTTACAGACCGAAAATACAACCAACGATATCGCTTGTAAAGCAGTCAGGAAAATGGACTGAAACTGATACTCGTCGAACGCAGGTGATCCTGATGGATGAGATAAGGCAGACGGCAGCATTGCAGCGGCAGTATTGCTCACCTTGTAGCCCCGGTATAAGTTTGTCCATACAAGAAAGTTGCATATCCAGGACCTGAGAAGCGTACCAGTAGGCAAACACGCGCTCCTCTGCAGAGTAGAGTGACAACTGTGTGCCGGAAAAGATCACTTCGCGAATGACCGACAGCCTCCGCAGTAAGACAGTGGTGCACAGTGTAGGTAAGGGGTCCGGGTCTGGCTATAACGACCGTCAGATGGACATCACCTTGAGCTCCGATGTTAGTGCATACCAAGGGCTCAAAGTTGTTTTTAATATCTAGAAGTAGCGCATAAAGTGCGTGCCAGTCAAATAGCGACTTCATGCAATATCTACGTCGTCGCGCAGGATTGTACCACAGAGCTTTGATGTAGCCGAGCTCAAGCTAGTCAGAGGCGTGAGTTCGGGAATCAAAACAAGGGTACGTCAGAGTTTGCACGTACCTCGATAATCGAGCGCTCAAGATGAGCCAACGGGGAGACCTGTGGGCCCTTCCAACGGCGGCCAACCATATCAATAAATGAATCATAAGATACCTCGCAGTTCTCCTTGAAAAAGCAATCCACGACATGCTTTTGCGTGTATTTGTTGAACACCAATCCATCCTCAAAGAGGGTCGACTAGAAATGTGTTGCTCAGGGGAAGAAAATAAGACATGTTAGGAAGGTCTACCTGACATGCGGACCGGATATATGGCAGACGCCGATCTGGTTTCGACGACCATGATTGGATATGACCCATGATCTAAGACGGAAATCAGCCAAGTAGTACTCGGTCAATCTGACTGTAACGACCTTCCAGGTTGAGAGATCTGATACACCTGCCAAGGTGTTGAGTTGCTCTAGAGAGTCCAGAAGTATTACCAGTTTGTTCCACACGGTGTCCTGGTCGGGTAACCGGATGACATGGAGGGGTATAAATGACACAAGAACCCGGGCAAATTGGGGATCGAAGGCGCGCGGTGCCGGTGAATCAGGTCCAGGCTCTGGAGGCGGTGTTTGGCGTATTTTTTGCACTAGTTGACGCGCAGTATTGATGAGCAAAGGAAAACGATTGTATTCCTTGGTCAACTGGGCCAATAAGAGTTCGATCAGTGTCTAATACGATGTCAGTAAAATAGACTGTAATAAGTGTCAAAGTTTGAACCTTGCGCAGCACGAGTCGATCACGTAGTGAATCCTTCCAAGTCGACGACGCTGCACAGATCAGTCAAGTACGACAGCACATCGCTGGAAATTACCTTGGAAAGAACCATCGAGCCAGGTACAAGCACGTTCTAACTCGGCTTGAATATAGGTCACGGGTATGGCCTCCGCCAAGGGCACGTCGCACTTTTCGCTTTGCCAGTCCTCCGTCTGTGAACCATGACAAACCGAAATAAGGATGTAGCACGTGAAAATATGTCATAAGACGGACATCATACACGTTCCCCTTGTTAAGCTCTCTCCATGAGAGATCGCACGACTTGAGCAAGCCGTACACGTAGGCTCTGAGAACAATAGTGACAAGCTCAAGTGGCCGCGTGTGGTCGGCCGCTCCAATTTGATCTGCCGGAATCAGTTCCGGGTCAGTTTCTTTCAGAGCATGGACATGCAAGAACGAGAATATCGTTTGGGAAAGCGTATAGCCAGTATGCCATTGCATCTGGGGCACGACGGGCCATGAATACCAGGCACAGGGCATATACATGTATCTGATCATTCACCTCGCATGCAAAAGAGCGATCTATTATCCAGCATACTTCCTCCGGCAGCAACGGCTCGAGGGGATCAAAGACGGGGCGCGTTTGGTCCATGAGCGCTAGGCCGCTGTCGAACCGAGGTTCACCAATCTTTGATCGATCCTGAGCCGACACGTGTGGCCAAGAAACGTGTTACCTACTTCGAAGGCAGCCATCGCGTCTTGTAGGGTGAAGTCTTTGGCCAACACGAGTCCCCCGGAAGGCATATCTTATGGCCGTAAGGTGAATGAGACGGTAAGGATGTAGTCGTGTGTGTATTACCTGCGGCAGCGTCCGCGAACATCTGAGTAACATCGTAGAAATTGCGGTCGCCTGGCAAGACCTGATCGAACAGGTAATCCATGGCCCGTCGTCGACGTCGGGGTGAACAAGGAAAGTGCTTTTGGCGTCAAGTGAAACTTTGAAACAAACGGAGTTTCAAACACTTGTCTCTTTTGGACTCGTTGGTCAACGTGCAGCATCATTTGGCAAGTCAAAGCATTTCCGTTCATCCACAGTGACTGACGCACGTTTGGCTGTGAAAAAAATCTGGCATATCATATATCATGATTGCCATGTCATATGTCGTTACCTTTGTCGTGGATGCAACCGGTACCAGAACAATGGGCTCACGACTCGGAACCCGCCACACCTGAACCTGACGGGCACCTACCTGGTCCGTGATAACGACGCCCAGTATGCTTCGCAGAGGAACTGGCACCCGGGTCGAACCGACCTACTCACCAAACTGAATGTGGCCACTAGAGGTTGCAGCTTCCGCCAAGCTGGTGTGGTGTGACACCAGCTTGGCGGAAGCTGCAACCTCTAACTGATGCCTCTTCTACAGTGAGCGACGGCGGTTCATCGTTAGTCTATTCCTTCCTTCTTTTCAACGGGAGAATTATCCCCTTTGTACTGGCTTCGATATTCTTGTGCATATAACATAACCATAACCAAGTCGTAACAGATGAGGACACCTGAATGTGTCAAATCAAATACCCACACGGATGAACGGAATCTACTCGTCGAAAGGACGCAGTCCTGCTCTCTTTGAAGATGACTAGCGTCGTGGAGTGCTCGTTCATCCTCCCGATAACCCGGCGTCGTGCCATTCTCAAACATCTCATGTACCTCGCGACGAGCGGCGCTATCTCGTCACCGATCGACCTCCACATCGTGCTAGTGATGACACCACCGTAAGGTCCATAACCCGTGAATAACATCCCTGGTGCGGTGCGGATATCGCTTGGGTTTCGTGCCATGCAAAATCTTTATCAGCGCAAGTGCTTCCCCGTCGCCAGATACTGACCTTTGGGGATTTTTTAGACTAAGAATGCCTTGTATGCGCCGCAAGCGAATTTTGAGCTACGATGGTATCATGTCTTTGGTGTATTCCAACTCGGTGTGCAACCTGGAAGTGAAGGTAAGGTAGACCGTCCAAGGTTTGCCCTACTAGCATTATCACTGCGATGGACTTTCATGGTGTCATCTCGCAAAGCCATTGGAGCCAAAATTGATACATTCTCAGATACCTGTTATTCATTATACATTAGAATATCGACAAAGCTTGCGTCGAGGCCGTTCCATCTCCTGATACGCTTGAAGGGGAATGAATGCACCTCTAACTCACACGAGTGAACGGCCATCAAAGCACATCCAGTACAGATACACCCTCTATCAGCTTGTTCAACACCGCCGGCGTCATCTCCTCCACCTGCACAGTGATCGCCCTCTCCGTAGCCACCCTCCTGTATGCTGCGACGTTGCTGCTTGGCGTGAGCAACAACGCGCCAAATGGTTGACTCAGTCGAGCAAGCATACGAAGCGCGCGCGTCTGCTTGTCTGTCTGTGATAGAGACGAGGGTGGCCGAAGAGATGCCACATCTCCATCTCGCCGCCGCGCGGCAGTCTGCCTACCAAATGACGGCAAACCGAAGCGAGAGGCGAGCTGTGCCGTTCGTGAACGCGGGGTCGCCAAGGAGGTAGTGGAAGGACCTGGGGGTGAAGGCAGTTCGCCTATTATAGAAGATTGATCGTCTGTACTCTCGAGTAATGTATCCAATACACTTCCCACAGGCTGTCGGTCGAGGAGATGATCAATCCATGGATGAACGAGGTATAAATATTTGAATCGAGAGAGATCCTCCTCCGTCCTGATCTCCACTTTCCCAAGTGCGACTGTTTGTGCTTGAAACACTCGTTGAGACCTATTCGAAGAAACCGACAATGGCCCGAGTTTGAAAGCAATGCATGGCAGTGTCATCCGTTTTCCAGAGAAAGACGGGACACGGAGCTGGTCGAGTCGGTCATATAGTTTGGTGATCGAGTCGAGGCTAAGCGACGCGTTGCGAGATCTGGGATCCATGGCAGTATCTATGATGGCTCGCGGAATGTGCGAGCTCAGCGGCTGGCTGAACACGTTGATGCGGGATGGGAGGCAGCTATTAAAACTTCCTGATTTCCCAGTCCATGCGAGAATGCTCGTGTCTCCCGAACTCGTCACAAGCTGCGACAACAGTCGTCCGAGTGCTTGATCTCCTTCACCATACACCACCGGCAAGGAGAGCGAAAATATCCCAAGCAGTGAATATGCCTCATCCTCCAAGAGCGTCGTCTCTCGTGTTGACGCCAGGCATAACTTCTCCCGTATATTGTCTAGTCCAGGCTCGAGTGCCATCAAGGCTTTCGCTGAGATCCCCGTTGCCTCCTCCATCTCCGAGAGAATTTCGGGTGACTCCTTGTGGTTGGGAATGTCCAGATTCATGTGGAGAGTCCAGTCTTCATTATAGAACCGGACCACCTTCGACGCATGGTACTCCTGAAATGTCCACACACGGGAGTTCCAGATACTCTCCACGAGATCACCGCGTCGTGACGGAGAGCGAACACCACGGAGTAAAACGAGCGTCTGAGCGGCACCCTGGTACCACTTGAACATCGAAACCAGCGCTTCTTGCAGCACGAAGTGATCTGCTTTATTGATGCAGCACGTATCGCTCCACGCCCAATGCAACCCGGCATCCCGAACAATCTTGCAAAACATTCGAAGCTTGTCGTTGGTGGGGGACGCCTCGAGATCATATACGGCGATGTCCTTGACTTTCTCGAACAAGGGTTCATTGTAGTCCCACTTGTGCGAGAACATGGCATAACGATAGTACTCTGTCACGTCCTGCTGGATGCGGGCAAGGTCGATGTTGGTCGTCATGGAGGAGATCAGCTTGTTGAAAACCGGGAGCGGCTCGGATGCAGAGACTTGTTCCGATTTGTCAACAAGGCGTCCAGAGATGGTGTTAATGAGTACCCGTGGAGAATCACGAATGGCATCCTGAACAGCGTGGCGGATCGCCAGTCTCGCATCTCCCGGATTTATGTATAGACGACGTTGCCCTGGAAGGAAAGATCAGTAGTTGAACATTAGCATGATGTCGACACCCTCACTGTGAATCTCCGGATCAGATGACTGTGACATCTTTGACAGCATTGCCTCGAATGCAACGACTGCACTTGCATAGTCTCCCGCCCTGTGCAATGCTGCATGCTTTCTCTCGTAACCCCATGGGGACGATTGATCATGATCGATCACCTGTTTATGATATATTGACGACGGGTAGTTTGCATGGCACGACGCAACAAACCTTGTTTGCGTCATTCAACGCAGATTCTCCCGCACCACCTGCCACGTATGCCTTGCTTCGCTTGACCAAGAGACTTGTGGACACTGTCGGATGGAGAGCTAGTGCAGCTGAGTAATGGGAAACGGCATCACTGTGTCGTCCTGTATCCATTGCGATATCCCCGAACCTTTCTAGCTTCCCTGGACAATGTTTCAAGTTCGACATGAACTCCTACAATATACGACTCAACTTACCAACTACCCACTCCGCTTCTTCAATGTGTCCATTTGCCTGCCCCACCATTTCGTCCACCATTTGGTGGAAACAGTCGCCAGCTTCCGTTATGCAGTCTGTTGCTTCGAGACATTCGCATATGACACGGTAGCCAATGAATCTCGGCACAACGAATTCCTGAATTGCGGATGTCGCACCAAAATGCATATCAAGGTAAGGCGAAATACTCACGCTGGAAGCGGTAGCTAGTGCATCTTTCCAGGAGCGTTTCGCCAGTGTTGCTTTTACCCACACCCCAAGAAGGGGTATGTGAATCTGTGGATCAAGGGTCGCGCGGTGCATCGATGCTTTATTGTTCGGGATTGTCGTTAAAGTAGTGTCGTTGATTTCTGGATTAGAGAGACATTTGTGCGTGAAACCTGACAAGAAGAAAATAATGGAGTGGATGAAAACAAACCGGCACGTACAAGCTCACCATAGATCCACTCGGCCATGGACCCACTTCTACAGACGTCATCACCAAAGGTATCTACCAGCTCGAGAAGAGATTTGCCCGCATCCATAATACGACCTGCCGCATACAAAGCTTCACAAAGACGCTGTTGAATTGTGATGTCGAAATCATCAAACCTCCAACCAGATATCTGCCAAACATGTTGATCGTTGCCTGCAAGCCACTGGATCATCGATAAGGACTTACTAGTGAGACGATAAGGAAAGAAAATTTCACACGATATCGCATTTGGGATCGAGCTTGTCGAGCAAGCTCGAAGGAGTGTATCGCACTCTCGTAGTTACCATTCTCCATGTGCGAATTTCCAAGTTGGAGGTGCATCACTGCCTGCCAGATATGTCAGGGGTGATAACTGCGACAGCGTTACACTTGCCTGGACCACATAGCATATAGCGTTGAACTTTTGTACAGAGATGAGGTCACGTATGCGCGACACCGCCTCGTGATGCTTTCCGGCCATGAACAGTACGACAGCCTGAACAAGGCAAAGAGCTGAAAGACAACCGGGTCCGACCAACGCAAAACACACACCTTGATCAAAAGGAGAGTATCCATGTGAGTTGGACCGCAGTGCCTGAACGCCAAGTCGAACACGCGGAAGCCGTCCTCCTTTTGTCCATTTCCGATGAGTGCGACACTCATTGCGATGTAACCGGTGACAGAGGGTTCAATCCAAATGGACTTGGGGTGATTTTAGAGCGAGCATCGGGAGTATGACTAGACGCACCTTTTCTGCATCTTTGATTGCTAGGTCCGAATGTTGTAACTGCGATCGTACGAGTGCTCTGGTGGCGAGTGCAAGATGATATTTATCACGAGTATATGTTGATTCCGTCAATGATGCTTCGATGTCCACGAGGCGGTTCTGTTCCCACGAGTGGAGGGCGGCGTCGGTGATATGAATGAATGGCGACTGAGACAAAGTAATTAATTTCAACGTTGAACGCAGACAAAGACAAGATAAATTAGCGACACGGTACTTACGCGATCCTCTGATAAAGGCAAGCCGTATGTAAGATCGTGGACCGTGATTCTCCCAGGGATTCCAATTGCGAGCAACCGGGCGTCCGGAGACAACGCGAGGGAAATTATGTTTTCAGGTTGTGTGCAATTGAGTTGGGTGTGGGTCCTCGTGTCCCAACATGTGACAGTGTTGCCCGAAGAGCAGGCGATGAATTCTCCATGCTGCGGTAGGACAATGCACGGGGATGAGCCACCGTGGGGAACTGTCCATCGCGAAACTTCTTTCCCGGTGGATGCTTCAAACTCCTTGATTTCATCCTTGGATAAGACAAATAGGTGGTTGTTGAACCAGAGAAGACTGGAATTGGATACATTGATGTTGACAAGGAAGCGACCATCGCTGCTGTCCCAGACGTGAACAGATTCCTTGGTGGCTGTCGCAATTCGAGCGCCGTCTGGCGAGTATTTCGCTGCAATATGGTAGTACTGGCTATAACCGTCGGGGCTGCCGAGTGTTTGTACATGTTTGCCTGTCACCACATCCAATACGGTGGCTGTGCCCACCCACGGGACAGAGATGAGTCGAGTCGAGTCTGGCGAGAAATCGATTGCCTGGACGTAGTTGTTGTTATTCGCCGTCCTGGAGTTCCAGACCTGTTCGTATCTCTCCGCATGCCACAGATATACTTGGCCCATATCCGTCCCCGCTGCGATCCATCTTCCATCTTTAGACACAGCGGCACACTGGACGGCACTGTATACCTGCATGGTCGCTATTTTCTTGCCGTCCTTCACTCGCCAGACTTCAAGTTGAACCCTATCGGTGCCACCGCACACGAGATACTCGCTATTAGCCGAAAACGTCACTGCCTTCAATCCCCTGATATTAACGTTGATTTTGATGGTCGGGGAACGTCCTTGTCCAACTATTAGCATCAATGCAGCTCCAATTGTACCGGTACGCACCAGTCATTGTAGATTTGAATTCCGAGTCACCAGTGCCAACGCAGAGTAATAGTGAGAGCCACTGGACAAGCCCTCATCGATAGATTGATCAGCGCACAGCTCCTTGTCTGTTCTCGGCAACTGTTTCCCGCCCCGCTGCCAAAACATGCGAGCAGTTAAGCGCCCGGCAATCCCAAGGTATCCGGCGTTGATGTTCGTCACACGGCCATGTACTCGTCGTGGTCTAACAGGTGTCCCACATGTAATGTAAGCGGGATCGAATCTTTGTTCACATTGGCCCTACCTGATGGGTGTGTGACCACGGGGCCGCCAAGGGGGTGGTGGAAGGACCTGGGAATGAAGGCAGGTCGCCCATGGCAGAAGATTGGTCATCTGTGCTGGATTGACCATCTCCTCGACCGACAGCTTGGGGAAGTATAACCCGAGGAGATGGATGAACGGGGTATAGGTCTTTCCTGTTGATCCCCGGACCCGTTTCCCTGTGCTCTTTCTTTCATTGGGATTGCGACAAAAAGATTGACCCTGTATCACAGACAACCTGCCTCCCCGTAGGACCTAAATGTGGGGACCGTACGTTAAGCGGTGCTTGTCTGTGTCCGAGCACACAGAGCTCCAAGACTAGGACCAAGACGTCGAAAACGGCTGTTCGAACGGGGGCCGGTCATGCGGGGAGTCCAGACGCGATCAAGCAAGTAACGATGCCATCGCCGATAATATCGAGACATTAAGTCGGTCGACCAGATTTATCTGCGTACATGACGGAGGCTTCACATGGAATATACATACACCATACACTCTGAACACGCTGCTACCGTATATCTACATGCTCTCAACCTCCTCCAGGTTAACACGTCTAAGTATCACATCTGCCTCCTCGAGATCACTCTGATCCTGGTAGCGCTCGAACCGCCCTTTGAGTGAATTACCAAGGTTAAACAGATACACAGATTTGTTAGGGTCCCCGTCCGGTGCGAGGTCCACAGCTTCCCTGAACGCCGACACCGCGTCCTCGAGATCCGTCATCTCCCCAAAGCGCTCGTAACGACTCAAAAGGCGGTTGCCGAGATTGTAGAGATACACATGCTTGTCAGAGTGATCACGCGGCGCGAGTTTGACAGCCTCCCTATGCCTCTTCATCGAGTCGTTGAGATCGGTGAGCTCCCCGAGGAGCTCATAACGCGTGGACAGCGTGTTACCGAGCGCGTTGAGATACTTGAGTTTGTCGGTCTGATCATCGCTGGGAGGAGTGAGCTCCACAGCATCCCTAAATGCCGAAATAGCATCGTCGAGATCTGTTGGCTCACCAAGCCGCTCGAAACGAACGGCAAGCGAGTCAGCAAGGTTGCCGAGAAACATGGGCTTCTCGGGATTGCGGTGAGGGGTGAGGTTAACGGATCCCCTGTAGTTCGAAATCGCATTTTCGATATCACTCTCCTCGCCATGGAGCTCGAAACGAGCGAAACAGGCAATGCCGAGTCTGTTGAGGTACTCGGGCTTGTCAGTGCTACCATGTGGGACGAGGTCAACGACATCCTTGTACTTCGAGAGCGCGTTCTCGAGATCGCTCTGGTCTCCGAAACGCTGGAAACGAGTGAAAGAGAAACGGCCGAGATTACTGAGATACCGGGGCTTGTCAGGATGATCGGGAGGGGTGAGGGCGATAGCACCCTTGAGCATCAAAATGGCTTCCTCGAGATCACTATGCTCCCCGAGACACTCGAAACGAGCGAAGAAGGTATTGCCAAGGCAATTGAAACAGGCAGGCTTGTCGGGGTGATCATCAGGGGTGAGGTCAAGAGCTTCCTTGTGTCTTGAAAGTGCTTCCTCGATATCACTCTGCTCCTCGAGGGCCTCAAAACGGGCTAAAAAGCAATTTCCAAGATTGCGAACGCACTGGGCCTTGTGCGGGTGGCCATGAGGAGCGAGGTCAACCGCATTTTCCAGCATCGAAATCGCGTCTCCAAGATCCGTCAGTTCCTCGGAGCACTCGAAACGAGTTCTGAGAGCATCCCCAAGGTTGTTCATGTACCAGGGCTTGTGGGGGTGACCATCAGGCGTAAGGTCAACAGCATTTCTGAGCGCTGAAACTCCCTCATCAAGATCGCTCTGGTCTTCGGACCGTTCAAAACGAATGAGGAGGGAGTTGCCAAGGCTATTAACATAACTCCGTTTGTCAGGGTCTCCATCAGGGGCGAGATTGACAGCGTCCCTGTGCTTCGAAAGTGCCTCCTCCACATCACTCTGCTCCCCAAAGCGCTCGAACCGAGCTTTAAAGCAGTTTCCAAGGTGATTGAGACAGGAGGGTTTGTCAGGGTGGCTATCGGGAGTGAGGCCAATTGCTTTCTCAAGCGCCGAGATTGCGTCTGCCAAATCCCTCAGCTCCCCGACACACCCGAAATAACTTTCAAGGGAATGGCCAAGGTTGTTGAGATACAGGGGCTTGAGACGGTGACCATCAGGTGTGAGCTCAACGGCCTTTCTATACCTCGAAACTGCATCCTCGAGGTCCTTCAGCACTCCGAGGCGGTCGTAACGAGCGCAAAATGAGCTTCCAAGGTTGTTAAGACGGGCAGCCTTGTGAGGGTGATCATCAGGGGTGAAGTCAACGGCATCTCTTCGCCTCGAAATTGCCTCCTCGAGATCACCCAGCTCTCCAACGAGCTCGAAACGAGCTCTGAAAGCATTCCCGAGGTCATAAATACGGGTAGGCTTGTCAGGGTGACCATCCGGGGTGAAGTCAACGGCATCCTTGAGCATCGAAATGGCATCGTCGAGATGACTCTGTTCCTTGAGGCGTTCGAAGAGAGTGAGCAAGGAATTGCCGAGGATGTAGAGATACACTGGCTTGTCGGGGCGATCACGAGGGGTGTGGTCGACAGCATCTCTTTGTTTCGAAATTGCGTCCTTGAGATCGCTCAGCTTGCCGAGGCGCTGGAAACGGGCCGCAAAGGAGCTCCCGAGTTGGTTGAGGTAAACAGGCTTTGCAGGGTCACCATCAGGTGTGAGGTCAAGAGCATTCTTGAGCGTCGAGATTGCGTTTCCGATATCCTTGGGTTTCTCGAGGAGGTAAAATCGATACATCAATGCCACTCCCAAAGCTGCCAATGGCATGGATTCCGACTTTGACTCCTGCAGAATTGTGATCGCCCTTTGCAGGACGGCTAGATCTCCGGACTCTTCGAAGCGTGCCAATAGCTGGACGCCTGAAACATGATCCCTCTCTATGCCGGATGAAGATACAGCTTCCTCCACCGCCTGAACTGGACCCACACTACATCCGGGATGCAGTTGCACCATCAAATTTGCAGCCCGCTTTTCATGACACTCCGTTATGCTTAGTTCCATGGCTAGTTCACAATCGATACCCATCGGTCGCGAGCCTGTGGTGTCCTCAACAATCTTTGCAGACTGTATAAAGAAAGAGATTCATACCCACAACAACCATTTTCTCGTTCGCGACACACTTATGGCCAGTCTTGGGAACGCTGCACGCTTGAATGCTATCCTGGAGGATCGTTCAGTTGGCAAATTGGTAAGTAGCCAGACCACAACACCGACAATCAGGGCACTATCTGGTGACGTCCTATCAGATGTCTCCGATTTGGGTGGTGATCGTTCTTCTCCGGTACCCAATTTGCTGGTCGTGAGCAAGAAAGGAAGTAGTGAGGTGCTGAACTTGAAGCTTGAAAAATGACACACCGGAAACGCTGGCATTTTAAAGAGCAAAATCAAACGACGTATGACTGCGGAGTTCAATTCCAAAGGGCGGTGCTGTATGGCACCCACCGCGTTCCGCGTCCCTTGTCAGTTGAAGTTGTCACCGCGCTCCACGCATCTGTCGAGCAACTGAAATGAACGCTTAATGAGGCTAACAAATACACGTGTCTGATGGAAATGCAGGGAGGTAGCAGGCTCCTTCCGCGGTGTCGCGACTCATCGGGGCCCTAAGTATCTGTCGATCAGGCTGTCAATTCGACAATTACGGTAAACAACCACAGCCACAGAGGCTGTGTCGCATAGTCTGCACCCGTCAACGCTTGGGTGCAACGACACTGATACCGTCGTGACAGCGCTGACGGCCAAAAACACTACTGGTATAGATACGCGTCCTGGACGACATTGACACACGGGGCATCAAGATCGACATATTATTCAGTGTCGAAATCACCCAGGCAGTCGCGTCGAAAGAATACATTAATTGATGTGGACGTGGTTGAGCGTGGACGTGTGTATGCCGTCTGCGATCCCATGCGTTACAACCAGATGCCGTCGACACACGACATGTTTCCACTCGCGCCGTCGAACCAGGAAGCTGCTCAGACCCCAATTGCTCCCGTGTCGTATCGCATCGCTAGACGGCCCGACACGCTCGTCGCAGCGCAGCATTTGTTAAGCCTGGGACTTAACGCAGTACTTGTTACTCGATGATAGCCATGTGAACGTGTCGCAAGAGTCTTGCTAGACATTTGACCTCCGTGACTCCTGCCAGGAGAAAACAAGATTCTTTCCAAACATGCAAACCACGCGGCGTCATTGAAGACGATATCTTTTTCATGGAGTACGTGCTCACTGGATCATATTCCGTAGGTGGACGGCTGGACATCCGTACCCATTGATACACATGTTTATTCGAAGCAGAGCGGATGTGAAGAAATCATGATTTCGTAGTCCAACTAGGCAAGGGTACGCTTATCCATTTTATAAATTTTGTGCACGTTTCGATGTCCAACCTTAGCCCTTTGACTCAGGCAAGACTACTCGAGAGCATACGTGTAGGTCTTTTCCGATACTAGGATTTGTGTCGACATGAACACCTGGACTACTCGCAGCAATGACTTTGCGCCAACCAGTCTCGTCCGCGCAAAGGTGATGCACCATATCGCTGATGAGAAGAAGATGCATGTGCCCTATTACGCCAAGGTTGGCATTACGTTAGAAGAATTCCCGGAGACGATGGTGTACAACGTGTTTATCATCGATATTGGTTTACAAGGTACGTCTGTGAAGCGCTTCCCCCGCCGACTATGATGCATCGTGGACACGTTTGATGTTCCTCTGCAGGCAACACGACCAAACTCTTGGTAGCGCTCGCGGCATGCCTCCTCGGGTACGGCAATGTTCTGGTCGATGAATACTGCCACGGCGAGCAGTTTCCAGAGTACTGTCTCGGCGGAGTGTTTGTTCATGTTTGCCAGTCGTAAACCGTATACCAGTATGGTCGCCATTTCCTTGCCGTCCTCCACTCGAAGTCCATCGTCGCCACCGCCCACGAGATACTCGCTATTTGCAGAAAACGTCACCGCCTGCAAGTCCATGACATGAATGCCCACGTGGCCACAAAGTTTTCGCCATGCAAGGGTCTGCAGATCTGCAGGCCCTCGTGTAGTCCGGGTGTGACATTCTGGGACTTCGACTACTTTCTAAGCATATTGTCCAGTGGTCGTCAAAGGTGAAGGTGAAAGTGAATAAAACAATATGTTCTTTTCTTTTTGGAAAACTACTCGAAGCCGGGTCGCGTAGATAGAAGCACGAGGATTAGGCTCATCTCGATCAGGCTGTGGCTGCATTGCGTTTTTGGGACCCGCGAAAGTGTCTAATCAGGTCTAACGGGCCAAAAATGGGTTCGGGCGAAAATTAAACCACGATTGTCACAGCCTGCCGGGTCGCCATCCGCCCTTACCCTCGGCCTCACCTGCACAGCGTCCGCATATATACCAACCTGAACCTGGGCCTGAGAGCTGGCGGGACAGGAATACTAGCTAGGAGATGATCAATATTAATGCCAATCAGCGATCGTCTCGGATCATTTGAGTAAAAGCTAACTCAGTCGCACGGTATCTCGGTCCAAACTGTTTCACGATACAATACATCACAGATTTACGAGTAATACCCAATATTGCGTATGATCAATTCAACGTGTAGGTATCGAAGGAGTCAAAGATCAGTCATGCGACACATCGGTATCCCCAATGCCCATATCCCACCAGATAAAGAAAAACGAGAAAAACACGGAGATGCCCGTATTCAAATCGAACATCCCATTTTAGGCAGCAACGGGAGTGCATGCAACGTTGATCAGACCGTTCTACATGAAAGGAGAAAAAGAAAAGAAAAGATCCACGCCATCAGTACGAGTTACTAATGGAGCATGAACTACCGCGCAGCAGTAAACTCACCTGCTCGACATTCTCGCAGCACGCAGTCTGCTGGGTGCATGAGGTACCGTCGCTCAAGACACCGACGACGGTGACGTCGTCGCACTGAAGCCCGAGGATCACATCGAGGCCAGTAAGGAGGCCACCGAGGATGCCACTGAAGTATTCAGTTTGCTGTGAACGAATGGACTCGTCAATCACGCATGGGGAGGAACTGCGATGACCTCACATAGAATGTTTTGTTGCAGCAGTTAACACTGCCAGAGTTGCACGTCGGGGGGTTGCGAGCCTCGAGCACATTGGGAGTAGCAGCAGCGATTGCAGCGAGAGTAGCGAGGGGGAGAAGGGTGACGAAGCGGGAGAACATGTTAACAATTGAGAGTGTTGTTGGAGAGATGAGAAGACTGGAAGAGCTGTTTGGTGAGGAACACTGGGGCTCCTCGTCCGGCCTTTTATACTGCAAAGGGTCCCCCAAATGGGTTATGTTTTCCCTCACAACACTGGTGACCCAAGGTGCGGTGGGCGTGGATTAATTATGTCACGATGGCAGAGAATAACGAACAGGGCGTAAGATCTTGGCTCGTCCGTGAGTACTTGAGTTTGGAGCTTACGACGACATGCCGTGAGTCACATAGTCTAGGCCCGGCACAGAATGTACTTACCAGGGTCAGAGTGTTTGCTCGCATACGATGGGAACGGTGGGTCCATATTCTACTCGCAGCCGTTCAGCGCTCAGCGACAGGCCTCATTGCTGTGATCTGAACGGAAAAGATGAATATTTTTTGATATGATGATCAGTGACGTGGGCAAAAATGCTGGCTCCACGCGGCGCACGTACGGGTAGGCGGTCGAAAACAGGCAGCAAGTTGGAAAGTATGACGGCAAAAGAAGAAGCAAAAAAAGTGCCTTGACACAGAGTCTCACGGCGTTGTATTGATCTGGGGCAAGTCCAGGTTCTAGATTGAAAGTGCAAATTTGTCGAAGACACGTCAGTACACATTGCACAAAAGGCCACCTGCCATTGAGCCAAACTGTCTGCACGCACTGAGGAAGTCGCATTTTAAGCGATAAGTTTTTTAAAGCCTAAGACGAGTACAAATCCACTCGTAGACCATACTTAGAGCTACTCACGACGAATGCGAGAGGAATATATATTTCCCTCCCGACAGGTATGTGAGGGAGTTGACTGTAGTACAATGAATTCACGACATCGTATATATCTAAAGAAATAATTTTCGTACCGTATTTTTCCCTGCAATGCGGTCAATGAATCGTTTGGTCTGGAACAGGAGGTTCGGATCAGAAAGCGGCTTGATTCCCTCGGACCCCGAGTGTCCTAATTTAGGATGTATGGTCGCGAGACTGGATGGGCCGAGGATGGATGGCAAGTCGGGGTTCATGGAGTGCACTGCTGCAGACATTTTAAATCACAATCCGTCCGCCCGGTGTCGCGTTCATTTGAGTTATCGGATGAGGGTAGTGACGACAGTGGCGAAGAGAGCAACAATGGCGGAAGAAACGTGAGTATCATCTGAGGAATGTTGTTCGAAACATCAAGTAGTAGCCTCCAGCATTTCTGCTGACGAGGCATGGTGCTGGAGTCCCAAACCACTTTACAATGTCCTCTGAGGTCGTGTTTTCCAAGGCTCGCACGCACCGGTCCATCCCGTCCACCTATAATATTTTCTCCAGAGACAGCGGACATGGACCTCATAGCAAGGGTTTCTGCAGCGCCGCCGATCATTGCTTCCGTCCGTAATGACGGATCGGAGGACGGCAGTGGAGCGGATATTTCCGCAAAATTGGGCGTAGAAACGCTTCATCCGAAGTCACCGTCCCTTTCACAAAGCACCAGATAGGCCGTTCAGGGGTTTGGAGACTGAGGAAAAGGAACAACATGACACGACGATGTCCTTGGCAAGAAGCCATGACCCCATTCTTCCCATGCGGCCGTGTACCCATTACCATCCAGGGTCGAACATGTGCTCCCGGGAGGAGCGGGGATAATTTTTTTCAAATCAGATTTACGGCGTTGTGGGACAAGCCACCTGTCAGCGGATATGAACGAGGAAACCTAACACGTTGTCCGAGGGTTTGACGACGAGCCAGATTATGGGAGTCCCCTATCGTAGTAGCAAGTCAGCAGCACGTCCATTTCGTGGCAAGAAATGAAATTTCACCGCAGTCACCGAGAATCCTAAAGATTGAATTCAGGCTCTGGACATGGTCACGAAACCATCACGAACCCATTACGAACCCCCCGTCGTCATTTGATATGGTTAACAGGCACACAATGATCGGAGAGACAGCAGACAATGAACCGACAAGGTTCATGTAACCGAGGACGGACGGACAACGGGATGCCACGTAACGAACCGAGCAGGGGGTGAAGTAAGTGACAACTGTACTTCAAGTGAGCATCCTGTATGCAGCGTAGGGATCGATGGCATCGTACCACCTCCAGAGTAATCCTTTTAATTAAACGTCCTCGAAGCCGCTGGGACATTACAATCATGAATAGGTTGTGAGATGCAACCACCGTGTGGTTAGCTACTCGACAAGTGTGGAATCGAGTGATGTAAGAAGCGGAGAAAAAACGGATATGGCGCGGGATAATACGAAAAACATGACAACCAAATGATGTAATGTAATGTAATCGTCAGTGTCTTCACTTCAAATAGATCCGTACGAATGACTTACACAAACACTACAGAGGCTGAAGAGTATACTTGATGCATGTCCCGGGACAATATAGCGTCAAGCTATACTCGGAGACTGAGCGGATCTGGGCCTGGGTTGCGGTGATGGAGCGAGGAACGTCGCCAACATCCCTGGTCATCATATGTAACCCGTGCCGTGGAAGAAACACGAAAATCATAGCTCCGAGTCCGTTCATGGGCGGCGATCAATTGATCCGTAACCATCACAAACACCACGAGTAAGTGTATATGCGGTCAAAGAACGTACCTTGATGCCCCCGGGAACTACGACGGTGTCCGCACGGTCATTGTTGATGAAATTGACAGTCTTTTGGCACGACGGATGTGTTCGAGCAATCTCAACAGCTCACCATCGCTGTTGAATGAACGTTTATGGCCGAACTGCACCGGCATCACGTTTAGAAACGTGGGTATCGGCGTCGACGCGCACGTACATCGGATTACGAACCGGTTAGGATGGCACGACAAAGAACCCCGAGGAGACGTTACCCTCTCCTCTCCTTCGAGTCTCTCCTCTCCACCCGTGCCAACCAAACGGACACACGCAGGGTCAATCTCGAATCGTGGCTGCCCAAAGACTTGCACGGCGAAATCAACTATTTGCTCGTTGGATTCGGACAGGTGCGTTGTTGACCACGTGGGTCTTTCTTGCTGATCCCCGGATCCGTTTTTCGCTCTCTTTCATTCTTCGGGATTGAGATTAAAATATTGACGCTGTCCCATAGACTGTAGGTTAAGCGGTGCCGGTCTGTGTCCGAGCGCACAGAGCTCCAAGACCACCAAGACGTCGAAAACGGCTGTTCGAACAGAGTCCCCAAGGAAGAGTACGTGCAAGAGGGCTCTGGACCCAGGATGGAGATCAAGATGGGGACGGACAGGGAGAACGGGCTCGTCAAAGAAGAGGTGTGGCTATGGCCGACGCTCGAGGAAGCGCCCGAGTGCCAAAGTGACTCACGGCGCGGCGCGGCATTTGCCACTGCCATCCTCGCTTTTCTCTAATAAACTGAGTACCGAGGGCCCGTTGGTCATACCAAGCAAGCTATCGCTGATAATATCATGATACTTGTCAAGTACGGAGACGTCGAGTCGGTCGACCAGATTTATCTGCGTACATGACGGAGGCTTCACAATACACCATACACTCTGAACAGCAAACCTACATGAATCCACTCGTCTAGAACGCACGATACATCCTGCAGCCGTACATCTACATGCTCTCAACCTCCTCCAGGTTAACACGTCTAAGTATCGCGTCTGCCTCCTCCAGATCACTCTGCTCCTGGTAGCGCTCGAACCGCCCCTTGAGCGAATTACCAAGGTTAAACAGATACACAGGCTTGTTAGGGTCCCCATCCGACGCGAGGTCCACAGCTTCCCTGAACGCCGACACCGCGTCCTCGAGATCCGACATCTCCCCAAAGTGCTCGTAACGACTCAAAAGGCGGTTGCCAAGGTTGAAGAGATACACATGCTTGTCGGGGTGATCACGCGGCGCGAGGTCGATAGCCTCCTTATGCCTCTTCATTGAGTCGTTGAGATCGGTGAGCTCCTTGAGGTGCTCAAAACGCGTGGACAGCGTGTTACCGAGCGCGTTGAGATACATGGGTTTTTGATCATCGCTGGGAGGGGCAGTGAGGTCCACAGCATCCCTAAATGCCGAAATAGCGTCTTCGAGATCTGTTGGCTCACCAAGCCGCTCGAAACGAACGACAAGCGAGTCGGCAAGGTTGCCGAGAAACATGGGCTTGTTGGGTTTGCCGTGAGGAGTGAGGTCAACAGATCGCCTGTAGCTCGAAATTGCATCCTCGATATCACATTCCTCGCCATGGTGTTGGAAACGAGTGAAATAGGTATTGCCGAGTCTGTTGAGATGCTCGGGCTTGTCGGGGCTACCATGTGGGATGAGGTCAACGACATCCTTGCACCTCGAGAGTGCGTTCTCGAGATCGCTCTGGTCCCCGAAACGCTGGAAACGAGTGAAAAAGAAACGGCCGAGGTTACTGAGATACTCGGGGTTGTCAGGATGATCGCGAGGGACGAGGTCAACGGCACTTCTAAGGGAAGATATTGCCTCCTCGAGATCACTATGCTCCCCGAGGCACTCGAAACGAGTGAAGAACGTGTTGCCGAGGGCATTGAAACAGGCAGGTTTGTCGGGGTGATCATCAGGGGTGAGGTCAAGAGCTTCCTTGTGTCTTGAAAGTGCTTCCTCGATATCACTCTGCTCCTCGAGGACCTCAAAACGGTCTGTAAGCCATCTTCCAAGATTGCGAAGGCACAAGGCCTTGTGCGGGTGGCCATGAGGAGCGAGGTCAACGGCATTTTCCAGCATCGAAATCGCGTCTCCAAGATCCGTTAGTTCTCTGGAGTACTCGAAACGAGTTCTGAGAGCATTGCCAAGGTTGTTCATGTACCAGGGCTTGTTGGGGTGACCATCAGGTGTAAGGTCAACAGCATTTCTGAGCGCTGAAACTCCCTTATCGAGATCGCCTTGCTCTCCAGACCGTTCAAAACGAATGAGGAGGGAATTGCCAAGACTATTAACATAACACGGTTTGTTAGGGTCTCGATCAGGGGTGCGGTTGATAGCGTCCCTGTGCCTCGAAATTGCCTCCTCTACATCGCTCCGCTCCCCAAGGCGCTCGAACCGAGCTATAAGGCAGTTTCCAAGGTAGTTGAGACAGGAGAGTTTGGCTGGGTGGCCGTCGGGAATGAGGCCAACTGCTTTCTCAAGCGCCGAGATTGCGTCCACCAAATCCGTCAGCTCCCCGACGCACCCGAAATAACTGAAATAACTTCCGAGGGAATTGCCAAGGTTGTTAAGATGCAGGGGCTTGAGAGGGTGGCCATCAGGTGTGAGGTCAACGGCCATTCTATGCCTCGAAAGTGCATCCTCGAGATCCTTCAGATCTCCGAGGCGGTCGAAACGAGCGGAAAAGGAGTTTCCAAGGTTGCTAATACGGGCGGCCTTGTGAGGGTGATCATCGGGGGTGAGGTCAACGGCATCTCTTCGTCTGGAAATTGCTTCCTCGAGATCAGCCAGCTCTCCGAGGTGCTCGAAACGGGCTCTGAAAGCATTCCCGAGGTCATAGATACGGGTAGGCTTATCAGGGTGATCATCTGGGGTGAAGTCAACGGCATCCTTGAACACCGAAATTGCATCGTCGAGATCGCTCTGTTCCTTGAGGCGTTCGAAAAGAGTGAGCAAGGAATTGCCGAGAATGTGAAGATACACTGGCTTGTCGGGGCGATCACGAGGGGTGAGATCGACAGCATCTCTTTGTTTCGAAATTGCGTCCTTGAGATCGTTCAGCTTCCCGAGGTGCCGAAAACGTGCCTCGAAGGAGCTCCCGAGTTGGTTGAGGTAAACAGGTTTTGCAGGGTCACCATGAGGTGTGAGGTCAAGAGCATTCTTGAGCGTCAAGATTGCGTTTCTGAGATCCTTGGGTTTCTCGAGGTAGCAAAATCGATACTTCAATGCCACTCCCAAAGCTTCCAAATCCATGCATTTACGGCCATTGCAATCCGGAGCAGACTTGGACTCCTCCAGAATTGCGATCGCCCGTTGCAGGTCGGCTGGATTCCCGGACTCTTCGAAACGGGCCAAGAGCTGGACGCCTGAAACATGATCCTTCTCTACGCCGGGTGAAGATGCAGCTTGCTCCACCCCCTGAACTGGACCCATATTATGTTCGGGATGCAGTTGCACCATCAAATTCGCAGCCCGCTTGTCATGACACTCCGCTATGCTTAGTTCCATGGCTAGTTCACGATCCATGCCCATCGGTCGCGAGCCTGTGGGGCCTTAACAATCCTTGCAGACTGTATAAAGAAAGAGAACCATACCCGCAACTACCGTTTTCCCGCTCTTGACCGCATGTGTTGCGAGGGGTGGCGAAGGTAGATCCAAGGCTGTTGTCGAAGTTTTCGTTTTCTCCATGCGTTGCTCCGCTACCGCACATTTGTGGTCGGTCTTGGGAGCGCTGGACGCTTGTATGCCATCCTGCAAGATCGTTCAGTTGGTAAATTGGTAAGTAGTCAGGCCGCAACACCGACAGCCAGGGCACCATCTGGCGACGTCCCGCAACGCTCATCCATGAGGCTACCAGACGTCTCCGATTCGGGTCGTGATCGATCTTCTTCAGAGCCCCACTTGCTGGTCATAACGAAGGAAAGTAGTGAGGTGCTGAATTTGAGGCTTGAAAAATGACGCACCTGAAATGCTTGTATTTAAGCAAAATCAAACGAGGTGTAACTGCGGCGTTCAATGCCAAAGGGCGGTGCTGTATGGAACCCACCGCGTTCCGGAGTGTTCTGTACCCTGTTAGCATTCCGAAGTTGTTTGGTCGTTGGGGTCTTTCCGTGTCACAGTTCAAGGAGTTCAGACTTTTTATGCTAACAGTGTGCTATAAACACCGCGTTCCGCGTCCCTTGCCAGTGTCAGTTACAGTTGTCACCGCACTCCACGCATTTGTCGAGCTGTCGAGCAACTGAAATGAACACTTGGTGGGGGCTATAGTTTGACAGTTTACAGGAGGTTACGTGCCTTGGTTCACCGCTCTTATGTAGCAGGCTAAGGGCCTAGGCCATGTGAGACGTAAACAGCCACAGCCACAGGAGCTGTGTTGCGTAGCGAAGGTCCCTTCAAGTTCGCAAGCAACATATCGCCACCAAAGAATGAAACACGAAAGCAAAAACAATTGGCAATGCACCAAGTCCAACACACACCGCGCCTGATACGCATCTCCCGCTTGACCCATGCATCTGGCTTTGCAGCCTCTATTTCGAGCTATAGACCTACCAAGAGTTTGGTCGTGTCGCCTGCAGAGAAACATTAAACGTGTCCACGATGGCGCATCATAGTCGGCGGGGGAAACGCTTCGCAGACGTACCCCGTAAACCAACATCGATGATAAACCCACTGCACGCCATCGTCGCCGAAGACTCTCCAGTTCTTCTAACGTGATGTCAACCTTGGCGCAATAGGACACATGCATCGTCTTCTCATCAGCGATATGGTGCATCACCTCTCAAATAGTCTTGCCTGAGCCAAAGGGGTAAAGTTCGGCGCATATAGACGTCGAGACGTGCACATACTTTGGATAAGCGTACCCTTGCATAATTGGACTAAGAAATCATGTTGAACTGTAAGCGTGGCCGAGGGTGATCGCCTTGACGCCGCGTTGACAGAGCGCGTCCCGACTAGTTTTCTCCCAGGAGAAACAAAGGTCGGATGGATGTCTAGCGTGGCTCTTGCGACGCGCAGGCGGTATACACGCGTCCATGCTGGTCCACATCTACGTCAATTAATATGTCCTTTGAGCCTCGACGTGACTGCCTGATTTCGGCACTGAATAACATGTCGGTCTTGATTGCGTATTTCGAAGCCGTCAGCGCTGTCACGACGGTGTCAGTGTCGTAGCACCCATGCGTCGCCAAAAAGGAAAATGCACGATGCGAGACAGCGTGACACCCGCGGTGGCTGTTCCGAGTCTTCGTCGTCCGAAACCACGACCACCTCGGCCTCTCGACACTCGCACTACTTTCTTGTCGTACAGTACGACAAAGTAGCCTCTGGAAGAATCTCATCCTCGGTGCTTACCTACGTTCAAGACATCGGCCTCACCCCAAACCTAGTTTCAACGCAGGTGGTGGCAGGCGGGCCCAATATGAGGGGGCGAGTGCGTGCGAGCGCATGTCCGACGCAACGCTCTCGAAGAGTATGTCGTCCTATCGTTATCGCCTACTCCATAATCGTTCATCAGTGTTGTCATTCACGCTACCGGGCGTTAACGTTCATCTTCGGGAGCAATTTATACGAGAATACCATGTTGCGAAATGGGCTACCTTCTCAACATGGCATTCTCTGCCGTTGTGGACCCAAACGCGATCGGCCAGCTGTTCTGGACCACAGCGGAGGACATGGATGCTGCTGTCAACGTCATGGTCACCCCCACCTTGAAATTGCGCCACAAATCGTCGGGTACTGCAGACAACTCGTCCTACCGGCCTGCCAGTGCCACTTGCTTGGTTCAAGAATGCAACTGGACTGCTTTCCGAGACCACAGCAGCACGCACGCACAGTGTCATTGTCGCGCCAATCTCTCGAGTCCTTCACGATTTGCAGGCGGGTCTTGTCGTCCTCTCAGCCGTTCGAAAGCTCTTCCGTCAAGCTCCGGCCACCGTGTACCGACACACCCGGACACCCGCGCCTCCACTGGAATCTGATCCAGCTACCGTCAGGACGGCCGTGACCTCGGTCAACATGATCGTCTCCAACTAAGATTTGAGTCCAAAACAGGTCATCAACACCTTCATCAGCTACAACCATGTCCTCCTCCGATCTCGAGACAGGCATCACTCAAATCATTCAAAAAAAGTCTAAACAGACAAAGAAGAAACCTTGGGGAACGGGAGCCCAAGGTAAGTTTTGGGGTTCGGGTGGTGTCACTTTGGTCGTGGTGTATTCCTCCCTCGTCTTTCTTTTCGTTGTTCTGACTACTTTTATGTCTGACAGGTCTTTTCCATTGTGATTCCGTTGAATTTTTTGAATTCTAAAATCAACGTTTCGCGACGCTCGTGTCGTTGATGCTCTCCTCACAAACCAAAAACGAAGTGACCGACGCAGCGGTAGCCAAACCCCGCACCGCACTCGGAGGGGCGCTGTCTGCACAAGCCGTCTTGGACGCCGACGAAGCCGACTCATCTCGGCCTGGGACCTAGATACATCAAACAGATCGCTCAGAAGTTTCACGACGCGTTCGACGCCGACGTTCCCAAGACGGTGGAAGAGCTGTATTCGCTCCCTGGCGTGGGGCCCAAGATGGTTTCTGACGCTCCAAGAGGCGTGGCACTTGTGCATCCTGTCTTGAATACTTATGGCCGAACTTCATTGGCATCATGTTTAGAGTATCGGTGTCGACGTGCACATACACCGGATTACGACCCAGTTAGGATGGCACGTCCGACCGACAAAGAGCAGACGAGATGAGTCGAGTCGAGTCTGGCAAAAAATCGATTGCGGTGACTCTGGAGCGAGAATCTTTCTTGTGCTTCCAGGCTTGTTCGTATGTCTTCGCATCCCACAGACCCCATGCCTGTGCCCGCTTCGATCCATCTTCCATCCTTGGACACAGCGATGCACAGGACACCGTAGATAGAAGCACGAGGATTAGGCACATCCCTGATACGGGACCCGCGAAAGTATCTAATCAGGTGTAACGTGCCAAAATGGGTTCAGGCAAAGATTAAACCACGAGGGCGACGGATTGTCGAGGCCAGCCAGCCCGCCATCCCACCCTTCCCTAAACTGTACAGTAGCCAACAGCCCCTCGACCTCGCTTGCGCAGTGTCCGTATAATAACATGAACCTGGGCCTGAGAGCTGGCGGGACGGGAATACTAACTAGGAGATGACTAATGCCAATCGGACTACTTGACCAGATCGGCGAATCCCCGAGCACGGAGTCCTCAGTTCGGATCATTTAAGTAAAAGCTAACTCAGTCGCCCGACATCTCGGTCCAAACTGTTTCACGATACAATACATGACAGATTTTACGAGTACTACCGAATGATGCGTATGATCAATTCAACGTGTAGGTATCGAAGACGTCAAAGATCAGTCATGCAACACATAGGTACAATATTCCCATATTCGTATTCAAATCCACACCCTATTTTAGACAGCGACGGGAGTGCATGCAACGTTGATCACACCGTTCTACATGAAAGGAGAGAAAGAAAAGAAAAAGCCACGCCATCAGTACGAGTTACTAATGGAACATGAACTACCGCGCAGCAGTAAACTCACCTGCTTGACATTCTCGCAGCACGCGGTCTGCTGGAAGCATGAGGTACCGTCGCCGAAGATACCGATGACGGTGATAGCGTCGCACTGAAGCCCGAGTAACACATCGAGGCCACTAAGGAGGCCACCGAGGGTGCCACTAAAGTATTCAGTTTGCTGTGAACGAATGGACTGGTCAATCACGGATGGGGAGGAACTGCAATGATCTCACAGTGAATGTCTTGTTGCAGCAGTTAACACTGCCAGAGTTGCACGTCGGGGGGTTGCGAGCCTCGAGCACATTGGGAGAAGCAGCAGCGACTGCAGCGATCGTAGCGAGAGGGAGAAGGGTAACGAAGCGGGAGAACATGTTTAACAATTGAGTTGTTGTTAGAGAGACGAGAAGACTGGAAGAGCTGTTTGCTGAAGGACACTGGGGCTCCTTGTCCAACCTTTTATACTGCAAAGGGTCCCCCATATGGGTTATAGTTTCCTTCATAACACTGGTGACCCAAGGTGCGGCGGGCGTGGATTAATTATGTCACGATGACAGAGAACGAGCCGGGCGTACGATCTTGGCCCCTCCGTGGGTGCTTGAGGTTGGAGCTTACGACGACATGCCGTGAGTCACATAGTCTAGGCCCGGCACAGAATGTACTCACCTGGGTCAGAGAGTCTGCTCGCATACGATTCGAACGGTGGACCCACGTTTTACTCGGAGCCGCTCAGCGCTCAGCGACAGACCTCATTTTCGTGATCTGAATGGACAATATGACTATTTTTTGATCATGATGATCAGTGACGTAGGCGAAAGGCCTGACCGGCTCCACGCGCCGTGCGTACCGGTATGCGGTCGACAACAGGCAGCAAGTTGGAAAGTATGACGGCAAAATAAAGAAGAAAAAAGTGCCTTGACACAGTTTCACGGCGTTGGATGTGATCCGGGTCAGGTCCAGGTTCCAGATTGAAAGTGGAAATTGCCCAGGGCGGGTCAGTACACTTGCACAAAAGGCCGCCTGCCGCTGAGCCAAACCATCTGCACTCACTGAGAATGCCGGTGATTGGCACCGAGGAAGTCGCATTTTAAGCGATAATTCTTTTAAGGAGAAGGCAACCTTGAATTGGAGAAAGACGGATACAGCTCCACTCGTAGGCCATATTTAGAGCTACTCACGACCAATGCAAGAGGAATATATACTTCCCTCCCGACAGGTATGTGTTAGGAGGGAGTTGACTGTAGTACAATAAATTCACGACATCGTATAATGCTCGCACGCACCGGTTCCACATCGACTCCGTTGCGAACTATGATTCAGCGACAGTAGCAAGGATAGAGGTCCGCGGGACAAGTCCATCCCGTTCACCGATATTATTTTCTCCAGAGACTGCGGACATGGACGGGTTTCTCTAGCGCCGCCGATCATCGCTTCCGTCCGTAGTGACGGAATGAGGACGGCAGTGGAGTGCGGAAATTGGGCGTAGAAATGCCTCATCCGAAGTCACCGTCCCTTTCACAAAGTACCAAACAGGCCTTTCAGGGGTCTTGAGGCTGAGGGAAAGGAACAACATGACACGACGATGTCCTTGGCAAGAAGCCATGACCCCATTCTTCCCATGCGGCTGTGTACCCATTACCATCCAGGCTCGAACATGTGCTTCCGGGAGGTGCGGCGACAAAATTTTTTCAATCAGATTTACGGCGTTGGAGCCAGGACCAGCCACCTATCAACGGATATGAACGAGGAAACCTCACATGTTGTCCGAGGGTTTGACGACGAGCGGAAATACCGCTATCGTAGCAAGTCAGCAACACATCCGGGACCCATCACGAGCCCCCCCCCCGTCGTCATTTGATATGGTTAACAGACACACGATGATCGGGGCAGAGCTGATCGATTGGATTCAAGAAATGTAACCAAGGACAGACGCACAATGTGATGCCACGTAAGAACCGGACAGGGGGTGAAGTAAGTGACAACCGTACTTCAAGTGAGCACCCTGTATGCAGCGTAGGGATCGTCGACCTCGAGGCCGCTGGAACATTACAATCATGAATAGGAAGACTAGGGTCGGCCCGGAGCAACATTCGACAATCGGGTTGGAAGACAGCTCCGAAAGCATGTACTATTTGTTGAACTACGATCTGGAGATACCCGCGAGCGTAGTACAAACGGAACCCGGAAACACCCGAGATTCGATTCAAGGTAAACGCGGAGAAAGAACGGACGGATATACCACAAATGATGAAACGTAACTTAATCGTCAGTGTCTTCACTTCGAATACATCCGTATGAACGACTTACACAAACACTGTAGAGGCTGAAGAGTACACTTGATACATGGCCTGGGACAATGTAGCGTTAAGTTAGACTCTGAGACTGAGTGGATCTTGGCCTGGGTTGCGGTGACGGAGTGAGGGAACGCCCCTAGTTCAAACCCAGATTTACCAGTCCGTCTATCGGCGGTTTGCTTTGCGCAACTCCTCCTTGAGACGGACTTGGCGACCAGTCTAACCTTTTGACGCTGCATCACGACCACCCCGGCCTCTCGACACTCGCACTACTTTCTTGTCTGCTTTTCTGCACCTCGCACCCTTGGTCGAACTCGGGGAGCAAGACGGTACATATTTATCATACATGAATTACAGGCCCGGGATTGATTTCATGCGTCATCAGGCAAGTACCTGATTCCTGTCGTACAGTACGGACAGAGTAACCTCGGGAAGAATCTCATAGTCCTCGGTGCCTACGCGCGTTCAAGACATCGACCTCACCCCAAACCTAGTTCCGACGCGTTTTGGAGTGGGTGGTGGCAGGCGGGGGGGGTAGTAAGGCGGGTCCGTGCCCAGGTCTGTAAGACCATCGGAGTTCGAAAAAAGTTGCACCCGCACGCCCACATCGGATGGCAATGTTCTTTCATAGTGTTCTACCACGTATTGCCTCTGGTGGGCCGCTCTCGTCGTCCTAGTCCGTACTTGAAATGCTAACACAATCGTTCATCAGCGTTGTCATTCACGCTACCAAACGTCATCTTCAGGAGCCATTTATAGCGTGTCTCCAACGGCGGAGGTCATCTTAGTGCGAAACGTTGATCATTTCGCACCATGATGCTCTCTGCCGTTGGGTACCCAAACGCGACCGGCCTGCTGTTCCGGACCACAGCAGAGGACATCGAGGCTGCTGTCGTCGCCATGGTCACCCCCACCTGGAAAATTGCGCTACACATCGTCGAGTACTGCAGACAACTCGTCCTACCAACCCGAAAGAACCTAGCCCCTGCCACTTGCTTGGTTCAAGAATGCAACCCGAGACCACAGCAGCACGCACGCACAGTGTCAATGTCGCGCCAATCTCTCGATTTGCAGGCAGGTCTCGGTAATATCGCCCTCTTAGCCGTTCGAAGCTTTTCCGTCAAGCTCCGACCTCCAGTTCAACAGCTCGAGTCACAACAAATATCGAGTTGTCTTGGAAGCGAAACCCCCAAGCCTATGCATCTTATGGTTTCGGACAAGACAGGTACACTGACGCGGAACGAGTTCGAATTCGAGCGTGCGGAGTAGTGTATGCCGAGGGGGAGAGGCAAGATTCAAGACGATGTGTCAGTTGAGAACTGGTGGATGATCGATGATCGATCAAGCGCGCGCTCAAGATGGAAGGCGAGGCAGTCAAACGGTGTTCAATTTGGAATCCAGAGTGACGATGGATATTCGATACTACTGTCATCGCACTGTATGTACGAATCAAGCCTTCATGACAGATTCATCGCCATGTCCCAAAACTGCTTTTCGAGACGGACGCATCTCTCCCAGACAGCCAACCACTCTGCGTAGCGAACGGGTAAAGGCGGGTCTACAGCCGCCCGTGCCTCGATCGTTTCTTCACGAGCAACAGTATCGTCAGAACGGACTCGACCGCACTTGACGGGAAAACGAAAAACAATAACGCACCAAGTCCAACAGACACCGCGTCTTGATACGCCTCTCCCGCGTAATCCTCCATCCATTTGTGATACGGATTACCCTCCTGCTTGACCCATGTATCTGGCTTTCCAGCCTCTCGTTCGAGCCATAGACCGACCTCGCCGTACCCGAGGAGGCATGCGGCGAGCGCCACAAGGAGCTTGGTCGTGTCGCCTGCACAGAGAACCACCACATGTCAATGACAGAGTCCGCGTCAGTGACAGCCCATTCGAGGCGTGATCAAGTTGCGCGTGTACACACACCGTACCTTGGAGACCAACATCAATGAGAAACGCGCCGTACGCCATCGTCGCCGGGGACTCGGGAGTTGTCTCCAGCTCTTCCAACGTGATGCCAAACTGGGCGCAATAGGAGACGTGCATAGTCTTCTCATCAGCGATGTGCTGCATCACCTTGGCAGCGGACGAGATGGGCGCAAAGTCATGGGACTTGGTTGCTAGCAGTCTAGGTGTTCGTGTCGACGCAAGTATTTGGACGTATCGGAAAGAGACCTACGCGTACGCTCTTGAATAATACTTGAGATAATGATAGTCCTGCCTGCGTTAAAGGTAAAGATCGACGCATACAGACAATGAAATGTGAACATGCTTTATAAAATGGATAAACGACGCTCTGTCAAGCGTACCGTTGCCTAGCTGGACAACGAAATCATGCTGAACATATGATTTCCACAGGTCTGCAGTACGTTGGATAAATGTGTGTGTCAGCGGGTATGGATGGTTAACTGTCCGCCTATGGAGAAAACGTTGTAGCGAGTACGTACCCCACGAAAAGGACACGCTTACGGTTGAACAACAAGCCTCGATATAGAGTGGAGATGGTTCAAAGGGCCGTACCCCTTCCCGATTGGCGTGGCAGTCTCGATGCCAAGATACGTGTATAAAGTGGCTTGCGCAGTGGCATCCTCCACTGCAAAACATGAGAACGGAAATTACCCGACATAATTAAGAAACGCGCCACACCTGATAGTCCATTCCCAAGTGCACACGCGAGTGCTGCACTGAGTGTACACCCTGTCCCATGAGTACTGTTCGACTGCAAGCGTGGTCGAGGGTATAGCGTGATCGTCTTGACGCCGCATTGACAGAGCACGTCCACGACAAGATCCGCAACCCGCGGCAGCTTGGCATGTTTGGAAAGGATGTCCATATTTTCCCCGAGGAGAAACGCAGGTCGAATATCCAGCGTGATCCCCTCTGGAATCTGGACGTGACGCATCTCCTCCTGCGACACGTTCACATGACCGCCTTTGAGTAACACTGCGTCCGGTCCCAAGCTCAGCAGATGCTGCGCCGCAACGAGCATATCAGCCAGGGAGGCGATACGACACGGGAGCGATCGATGTTTGAGCAACAGCTCCGCTTCTGCCTGGTTCGGCGTGATGACGCGCGCGAGCGGGAACACCTCCCGGATGAGCGTGTCGACGGCGTCTGGTTGCAACAAGACGTGGCCTGACGTCGAGACACACACAGGGTCGCAGACGATAGGCACGCGGCCGCGCGTGCCCACATCAGCGTCAATGTATTCTTTGAGCGTCGATGCGACCGCCTGGGTGATGTCGGCACTGAACAGCATACCGGTTTTGATGGCCCGTACGTCGACGTCGTCCAGGACGGACCGCATCTAGTATATGTACAGAGGATTATGAATGCGAACGTAGATGGGGATCGACGATCAGATACGCGCCTGTTGAACGACAAAGTCCGGCGGTGATCCATGAACCGCCTGCACGCCAATAGTGTTTTGGGCCGTCAGCGCCGTCACGGCGGTGGTGCCGTAGCACCCGTGCGCTGCAAACGTCCTGAGATCAGCCTTGGCGAGGATGATATCAGAGAATGAGCAGAGGATATGGCTACCGACACACCTGGATACCCGCACCTCCACTGGAATCTGATCCAGCTACCGTCAGGACGGTCGTGACCTTGGTCGACATGATCGTTTGAGTCCAAAACAGGTCATCGACACCTTCACCAGCTGCAACCATGTCCTCCTCCGATCTCGAGACAGGGATCACTCAAATCATTCGAAAAAAATCTAAACAGACCAAGAAGAAAAAATCCAAACCTCAACCTCAACCCGTTACTGTCACACACGACCACTCCACTGGCAAAAACGAAGGCGACAACCCCAACTGGGCATACAAGCCCCCCGAAGGCGCCGTCCTCCTCGACCACACCGTCGACGTCGGACCGTTCGAATGGGGTGCTCTCAAGGAGGATTCAGACACTGAGATGTGGCTCATTCGAGTCCCAGATTCGGTACGTTTTTTGCCATCTGCCTTTATTTGACAAGTTTCGAATTACCGAACGCACAGATTCAACCAAAACACCTTCAGGGACTTGAGATCGACTTGCCCTCGCCCTCGTCGTCGTCGTCGCCGAGTCGGACCGCTCGCATTGGTAGCCTCGTGCGTAAAACCACGTCTTACGACGTCTGGTCCATCGGTCCCTCGGATGCCAACGACTCTGCCAACGTCGCCGGCGCCGAAGAACTCCTCGGTCTCACCCCTCTCCTCCCGCGCAAACGAAAACAAGGCCGACTGTACATCGGTAAGCCATGCCTTTTTTTTAGTTGCGTCTCTTGGCTCACATCCATTCCTTCCACCTCCCGCATACACACCCACACCATGATCAGCCCCCAAACGAGTCGCACGGCACATTGTCGTTTCAGCGCGGCCCCCGACTGTCCCTGCACCACCTGACACTGACTACGGAAATCCACCACGCACGTCGTACCCCAAGGAGATGCTCACACATGCGTTCGTGCCCTACGGTGCACGGTCGACGCAGACTCGTTCAGAAGACGTGTCGATGGACGTCGAGACCGAGACCCAGGATGACACGGGGACGCAAGACAGACACAAGATTGAGCCCGCCAGTACGAGCGACGCGGCGCCATCCTCTGAGAAGAAGAGACCAAAATCAAAAGAGCATAAGAAGCGGAAAGTCGAAGGAGAGTCGCCGAAAAAGTCGAAAAAGCATAAAGCGAACGCGTAGATACTAAAGTCATACATGTCGTCGCCGAAGTGGAAAATTAACATTGATTTTTCCTGTTTCCATACCAGTTGAGCAGATAGTACACATGTTACGAGCAACCATTGACATGGCATTTTTGCGAAAGCAGTGTACACGTGAAGGTTAAAAAAGTGGTGAGCGATGAACGTGAAGAATAAGATTAAGGTCAAAAACCATAAAGCGCCGCCATCCATATGCAACAACTCATCCTACATCCATTTCATCGCCCTGGGTAGTAATCTGATGTGTAGTAGTCCGTGAGCCGCTATCGACACCGTTCAGCCCAAGCGACTTTTGTGCGTCGCGTTGAATGGCTTCCTCTAATCCTTCGTAGATGCTTGTCTTTGGGAGACCCCAGATCCGACCGGGCCATGTCCGCTCCTTCTCCTCAAAGACACCTCCTACCGTCGTCACCCACTGCCGTCTCGTCTCCACCAACTGCTTCAACTGATCCGGAACCACCAAATGAAGATCATCATCGGGGCCAAGACCAAGCGCCGAGGGTGGCGGTTTCGGTAACTCGACAGTGGGACCGCTCCCATTCACGTTTCCGTTGACTTCGGGTCCCTTTTTCTTCTTCTTTGACAGTTTCGGGGCGTCCTTCTTCTGCAGTTTACCGTAGAGGGCGACGATGCTCTTATCAAGCGTATCTCGTAGTTCCAAGTATTCTTGATACCCGAGGCGGTCCTTGGCAATACGTGACAAACGCTCCTTTCTGGTCTTGTTGATGGTCACCACCGTTCGAAGTTCGCTCTGTGCATGACGGAGCGCTGTGGCAATCGGATCATCCACTCTGGCGGTGTAATCGGGCTGGAAGAGTCTCAGGTCAGAGAAAAAGATATTATGCAATGTGCATCCATATAATTTACCGGCTCCCCCAGCAGACCATGAAACCGCATCGTATCTTGGATTCGATCCTCGAGATCAGCGACGTTCACCTTTTCTCTTCTAGCCGCAGCAGCCCCAGTACCACCTGGTCGTCCCTCCATGGCATCTTCGGCTGCTTTCACACCTTTCCATGACGAGGCAGCGTCTTGGATGGGGAGCAGAGCACTAATCAATCGTTCCGTGAGTGGACCATGACTTCGCCCCTCAGCCGATAGATCGGATTCCGCAAGCGTCGAAGGATCCCATTTAGGTAGCGGTGCACCATCACCAGCTCGTTGAGGTGCAAGTCCGGGTAGTGGCGCACCGTACATTTCGGTGTCCATTTCCTCCCACACGTCCAGGTAATGGCGTCCAAGCTTTGGCATGATATATGGTTCTATCTCATCCCCCATGAATTCGAGAAAGCCGATATCTTCCTCCTTTATCCCTCGTATCCAAGGTTCGATGCTCGTGTAGAAAGTGTTGACGGGAACTTGTGACGGTTGTTTCAGTTTGCTAAAATCCTCCATCACGTCTGTTGGCTGACTGGGTCCAGGGACAGGTGCTGGGGGTATAGGAGGACGCGCTGGGGATAGCTGCACGGGTGGTGGAACGGTGAAATCAGGCAAATGTAGCGACTAGGGCTCTGTCAGTGCTTCCCACAAGCACGGTCAGAGAAGACTCGCCTTGACATGATTCGACGCAGAACCGACGACCTTGGGTTTAGGTGGTAAAGTGGACGGTGCATGTATTGTTGGTACTGTCTTGATAGACTTGGCAGTGTCTATAGAAACCATGCGTCAATTCGGGGGTTTAATCCAGAGAGTACTTAAGCCGCACCCTCCAAATCACTATCGTCTTCCCGTTTGCGCTTCTTCTTCTTCTGTTTCAAGTCGGCAGGTAGTCTGAGACCGTAACATAAGGAGGCTAGGGTACAGTAGAGTGGTGAGATGCTTACGGTCGACGTGGATCTTGTGACCCCTTGACAGATGACAGGCCTGATGCTGATGTCTGTACCGAAGGGGGTCGGGCCTTGACGGAGCCGTTGATTGCAACGGTGGGATAAGCCTGTTCATCCGCGTCCAAGAGTGGTGTGACTGACACCCAACAAGATACGACCGATGCCACAGAGATATTGCGTCACAGGTAAATGAGACAGTATCCAACATTCACGGGCACAAAAATCAAGCCGTGTTTTTTCGCGCGCATCGAACCGTTGCGTATTTCGAAAACAGATGGGATGCATAGCGCGACAAGACCGATAAGAAGAGCATGCAGAGAGTGAGTATCGTTGCACAAAACGGAATGCAAAGACGTACAGCCGCGCTCTCGGTTGACTCTGTCCATGGCCTTGGCTTTCCCTTTGACCTTCTCTCTCGCTCTCCGCATAGACTCCTCGATCGTTTTGAGGTCATCACCAGCCTTCTTGGCGCGCTCGAGTGTCTTTTGCCGAAGGAGTTGGAGCTCGGAATAGAGCGATTCGAGCTCGTCTGTCGAAGGCACCGCATCGGGCTGGTTTTTGAAGAGCGACGACCTGGCGACAGAAGGAAGTGTATACGGTTGTAGCTTGGACGACATGGCAAGACGTCGGGGGCCGGTGGGCACTGCGACGGGGTGGAATTGTGTGCGGAACGAATGGTGAATGTACCGCGAGGGTCGAGGGGGACGTCGGACGCGACGATGAGGAGGAGGTCGAGACGGAGTGCAAGACGGTGCCAGTGAGAAGAGCGTCGACTCGGTTCAGCGAGTGTATCATGAGCGTCAATGGTTTGGTCGCTGATTATGTAATACACACACATTCCCACACGACCACGACGTCCTCGACGACGAGCTCGCGATGGACCTCGACAAACCACCACAGGACGACATCGAGCTCGGGGACCTCCAAGAGCTAAAAAGCGTACAGGACGACGATGCGGACGAGTCGGACCACGGCGATGACGGGAGCACCGCGCTCTTGGGCGCAGAGACCAGAACGCGAGGCATAGAGCGGCTGGACGTCGCTTCCGGGTGGACACAACTGCGCAGTATCGTCCTTGAGGTACGCCGTTCCAAGCGCACTCCAGGGGAAATTCGCGTGACGGGGACAATTTAGAGCACACCCACCCTCCTATTCACTACCATCAGCCTTTTATTTACTGGCGAACTTTTGGACCACGTGTCGGTGAGTTGCCCCGTGCATGGCCTGTCGGTACACGGACCAAACCCTCGAATAGCATTGGAAAGCCATGCGGACAATTGGCGAACTCATCATGATAGTCCCCGTGATAATGAATCTCAAGGGCAATCTCGAGATGAATCTTTCTGCACGGCTAGGTACCGCTGCGAACATGGGGGAGCTTGACGACCCCAAACGTCGCCGGAAAATCATTCTTGGAAATTTGGCTCTGCTCCAAGTACAGGGAATTGTGGTGGCTTGCGTAGCTGCTATTTTGGTCGTATTGTTATCCGTCTTTGTTCCAAATCCCTCTTCCCCTACATCCTCCGAGGGTGTAGGGCTTAATAATTCAATGCATCTCACCTCGAGAGCGACCCGTCCCTTGTCTATCAACAAGGGACTACCCAAGTCTGGGCTCATCGAGTAAGCACTAAACCATTTGTGTGGTGTTCCCCGGCCTCATTCTCGGGTCAGATTTGTCATGGTCGCAGCATCTTCTATGCTCTCTGCATGCATGGCGAGCGTTATTCTTGGATCCTTCATGTGCTTTCTTGTTGTACTATGTCGTCATTACGGGCGTGACCCAGGTTCGTACCACCATTACGGTCTCCACTCGCGATCTGACCACTTCTCCAGACAATATCGCTCCACCTGTTGCTTCTTTTCTCGGAGATTTAGTGACGTTGTCTCTCCTAGCGGGCGTCAGCTCGGTTTTAATCAATTGGGTTAACACACCATTGCCCCTTATCATTGCGATACTAGTCATATGTTCCGCAGCAGCATGTGGTGTCATCGTGCGAAGAAACGACATGGTTAGAGATCTCATATGGCAAGGTTGGACACCATTGTTTGGCGCCATGGCCATCAGCAGCGGGACTGGTATCGTCCTCGACATGTTCGCCTCCCGGTATCCCGGCTTTCCCTTGCTTGCCGTCGTGATCAGCGGTCAGATCCTATTCTTACGTCAATTTATACACGTCACTTAAACCATTGCAGGCCTACCGGGAAGCGTGGGGTCTATATTTATCTCCCGTCTCTCGACTTCTCTACACGCTGCAGCATCGCATTTCTCTCAGTCTAGGGACACCGGGCCGTCGTCACGGCTCGTCATGGTGACGTTGTTCTTGGTGACGGTACCGATAGAAGTCCTCTTTCTCGTGATACTCCATCTTTTCGGCTGGATCCACCTACCGATCGTGTTTGCCATCTCTTCCCTCGTCTTTTTTTGTTGTACAGTGAGTGTCTCACACTGATGACTTTTTCTGAACGTGCGTTCTAAATCACATGTCAGGCTTGGATATCCCTCGTTATCGCACGATGGCTCACACATTATCTATGGTCGAAAGAACTGGATCCGGACATGTATGCGTTGCCCATTCACTCTGCGCTGGTAGACTTGATAGGGCAATTGCTCCTCGCCTTGTGCTTTGTCCTCGTGACTTTCCTAGGCGTGAAGTTGTAGGCTTGTATCATCGCTTCATGTCTGATGAGATACCCCTAGATATTTGCAATATCCTACAACGATAAAGTAACATTCCTAATGTATGTGAGTACACTATGCAATAGTACGCTTGTTACAGGAAAAAGTACTGCTATCAAGGACCATCGACGTAGTTGCCTCGTTAACCAGGCATGTCGAGTCTTGTCGACGTTGATCGTCTGCTACGACGCCTCGCGTTCACGGTCACCAACGAATGTCGTTTAACTCTTTCGACAAGGAGCGCGAATCAAGTTGCATCTCGATATGCACCTCAACAAGGACAGTGGATCTCGTTCGCCCACCCGCGCCTTCCTTCCCACGCTGGACTTGGACCCCCTATCTTGGCACCGTCACGCTTCACTTTTCTCTTTCATTCCACCATGTCCACACCTGCCATTATAAAACTCAGAGACTGGCGTCTCAGTTTCCTCCTCATGACGACACAATTATCTACCTCGATTCTCACAACCTTATCCTTCTGGTTTGCCACAAGCTGCCTTTTGCCTGATGGTGTTCCTCATCATGCTTATCACGCTGCAGTCCTATCTGGTATTTCAGCACTCATGATCTTTGGTTCCATATACAGCATTACCAAAATCCACCCATGTTGGATTCCCACCTGCATATTCTTCTTTTTTACTGCCATTTACTTTGCGTGTGGCACCGTTCCCCATCAAGCCACCCATGACTCTGTGGTCCCATCTGGCATTTCAGGACTGACACTCCTCAGCGGCGCATACAGTGCTGCCGGGAAAGATCAACATTGGATCCTGCGTTGTCGCATCCTATATGGTGTCTTGTTCTTTGCAGATCTCTGTTATGCCTACAATGTTGCATTTCACCGGAAATTCTTTGCCGAATGTATGTCCAAGTGTCGTTTGACATGTGTGTGCTCACATTGCTGGCAGTGTTGGCAGCCACGGATACGATCCACATGACCCACGTTCAATTTGCTGCCCTGGTGTGCTTTGGCTTTTCCATTCTCCAAAGCTATGTGGTCGACCTCCTTTATATGAACATGATGACTGTGATAGGAAAGGAACCCCATCCTGGTCTTTTCATGCCATTTTTTGGACTGCGTTTGTCTCTACATCCTAGGTTCCAAGTCGGTGTTGTAGAGTACGAGGAAGAAGTATCCGAGTCAGCCAATGACATATGATGTAGGTGATGTAGTGTAACATTCTCAGGCGTCCACATCTCGAAGTGATCCACAGGTCAATGCTTGTTCCAGGATGACACGGATATCCAGTTACAGACGACTATGATGACCGCTCACATGTGATGCAGAACATAAAGCATATCTAGGTCAACTTCGCCAGTGCATAATGTGTCGTGTGCTGATACGGCTGGTCGATTGCGTACATTGCGAATAGACGCCAATGCTGCACAAAAGGCCAGAGGTAGGCAGGTTAGAGCCACGCAGTCTGTAAACACTACGAGTAATGCACGTCGTTCATCCAGTGAACCCCTGCATTTATGGCATTTACAGTCGAGAAACAGCTCGTACAAGGTAGTGTACGCACAATACAAGCTTGCGAAGAACGAGACGTGGTACAGAAGACAACAGGTGCGGATCCAGAGTAGCTTTCGTTTGGCAGCGGTGTATACGCCGCAAAAGATCTGGGTCAAGGCGGTAATGGAGGATAGGAACCAAGAGTGGGAAAGGGGACGTGTAATACCAGAGAGAGGTACAGGCCAAGGTCATAAAAGAAGATCGTGGCATTGGCGAACATGATGCCAAAGGAGTGGTATGTTCGGGGACTTGGATTGGTGGTGAGATACAAGATAGAGGAATTCCGCCCCAAATGGTACAAACGGTGCGACGCACCGCCGCGGCGTAGTGGCCTACCCACAGGTGCGAGGTTACCGTAATATAGAACTACAGACACGCATCGGGACCACCGTCGCTGAGCAGGGCAGGCCCGGGAGCCACGAGCACTGGCACTGGCAGCGTCAGACCCAATCAAAAAGAGAGGGTATGAATGATTGACGACGTACAACAACGCTCTCCCTCGACCCCATCCACACCGCTCGCCTTGACGTTCCTCTTGACCGCGTTCTCGGCGCGCCGCATAGATGCCTCGATCATATCAAGAGCCTCCCCGGCCTTGTGGGCACGCTCGAGCGTCTTTTGACGGAGAGATTCGAGTTCGGCATGGAGCGACTCGAGCTCGTCCAGTGAAGGTACTGCTTCGGGCTGGTCGTGGGAGCTCAAGAGCGATGACTGCATGGCGGAGGGAAGCGCGTATGGTTGGAATCTGGATGACATGCTTGTGTGGAACGAGTGGTATCAATGGATAGCCTGCGGGAAGTGAGGAGGACCGCCGAGAGGCTTGATTATGTAAGTAGTCTACTAGCCCATCACTGGCTAGAAGATCGGCTGATCATCATGTGCGACGCGTGAAATGTAAGAAACAAGGTACGTTCACTTGTATCAACCTCACTAGGTGTCCTTGATATCCACCCTGATAAAGACCATGATGGATCATCGAGCGCTTTATTGTTCTCGCGCGGCCGTTCCCCTCAACCGATGCTCCGAGACAGACTTCTCCTCGTCTCTTCCACTAAAACCAGTCTTCTCGCTCGAGGACTGCCTACCTTCGATGGTATCTGGAAAATGAAATCAATCCTCTTCTGGAGTCAGTAACATCACGCACTCACTGTTGGGACGAGGAAACTAAATTATCGATTTCGGTGTCGGAACTAGGTTTGGGGTGGAGCCGATGTCTTGAGCGCGCCGAGGGACCGAGGATTATCATGATGAAATTCTTCCAACCGTCTCGCCTGGAGGCTACTCTGTCGTACAGTACGGCAGCAATATTAATGTGGTGAATGAAAACAACATGCGACGGCGGGGATATCTGATAATCGATTGTGCAATTTCGAGATAGGAAAATAGCGACCCACCGAACGCCAAGATTGCAAGGAAAAAGTGTCGACGCGATAAACAAGACGACCAGGCGCTCGACTGGGTCGAACATCTTGTAAGAAAGAAGGTAGGTAGCGAGGCCAGCCTCGATAAAAGCGAGACGCCTGGTTCGGATGTTTACACGCCGGCGGCGGAAAGGGGGGAAAAGGTACAAGGTACCAATAAACCAAGTAATAGGAGAGACTATGTATATCATTCTGTGTGAGGGTTTGATGATGGGGCTGTGGAACGCTTGTCCTCTACTTTCTACAGGAGCTCTTACCGTAGCATACCGACGGCGGATGTTGAAATAGGGTGTGCATTCAGTGGGCATCGGGCTTACAGGAAACTCACCAGCACCATTGATCTCGCCTAGATAAATAATGCTGCAGGAGATACATTTTATTACCGCTAACGAATCAAGCTCACCGTTCGATACAACACTCAAACACCAGAAAATAACGTGCGACCCGTCATGATACATCGACGTCGACATCCATTGGGGTCATTGGTTCCTGTCCCGACTCTGCCTCCAGAGCAGCATCCAGCTCCACGTCGGTCAGGTCCCTTTCCTTCTCCTTCTCCTTGTCTTTTTCTTTTTCCTTTTCCTTCTCCGTCGCCGCGGCCCTCCCCCTGGGCTTACGTGGCCTCCTAGTTCTCGACCTCGGAGCCTTGGTCGCCCCCGTCCCATTCTCATCCCCAGCTTCCTCCGCCTCGTCTCGCACAGCAGCGCTCGCCCGACCCCTCGCCCGACCCCGCCCTCGCCTCCCCATCCCTCTCGACCGACGCGCTGAGACCACGCGTCTCGTGCTGACCGTCGAGCACGGCTCTGCGTCGACGTCGTTCTCCCCATCAAAGTACTCATTCCTCGCCGTCGTCCGATCGCTCCGTCTCTCCCCTGCCATCGCTGTCCCCCTTTCCTCATCCTTTTCCTCCTGTGTCTTCTCCTCATCTGCGAGGAAACCTTCAAGGTCTGGCGGTATTTCTTGCATCGCCACGCTCGGTGCGCCTTGCAAGTATCTCAGCTTGTTCCGGATCCCGACCGTGATTTTCTGCAAGGACGCGGGCGAATTTTGGTTCTCGACGTGGCCAGTCAATGGCGGGTGTAGCTTCCACTCCGAGTCTCGGAAAAATGGATCGTACACCGTCGCTGGGAGCTCGTCTGGGATCTCGGCACCGACAAGGACGGCCGTCTCGTACGCCCAACACCGGCTGACGTTTTTGATCGTGTACCCGCCACCGCCGAGGACTAGCAATGGCACGTTGAATTTGCGCACAAAGTTGACGCATTCGCCATGTGCAGCGATGGAAAGATTGAATGCGCCCAATCTGTCACAACCCAGGGAATCTGCACCACATTGAAGTACGATCGACGTCGGACGGAAAGCGGCGACGGTGTCTTCGACGACAGTTTTGAACACAGTGAGGTACATCTCGTCATCAATCCCGTCTTGCAGGGGTACGTTGAGGCAAAAGTGTTTGCCGAGGTTAGCCCCGTTGTCGTCGAGCTTGCCCGTCCCGGGAAAGAATTCGCCAGTGTATTTGTGAAATGACACGGTCATGACCCGATTTGAATGGTAGAATGCAAGCTCCACGCCGTCGCCGTGGTGAATATCGATGTCGATGTAGAGTACCCGTGGATGATACCTAGCCAATTCGTTGAGAACTCCACAGCACACTCGAGCTTTATCTCTTACCTAAGAAGTTCTAGGATCGCGATGACAATGTCGTTCACGTAGCAAAAACCGCTTGCTTCCCCTCGTTTCGCATGGTGGAGGCCACCGGACCAATTGATCGCAGTGTCGCAAGCGCCGGCGCAGAGTTTTCGTGCACCAGCGAGCGATGCACCAGCATACATGCGACAGAAATCGTACATGTCAGAAAATATAGGGCAATCTTCGACGCAATTGAACGTATCGATCAAATGTCGCATGTCGTTTTGATTGCCTGGAGTCACCCTGATGTGATTGCTATAGCAGGAAGCATACCACACGTAAGGCGGAACGGCTCACCTCGACAAAAATTCAATATAGTCGTGGTCGTGGTACATTTCGAGTTCTGCTTGCGTCGCGGGACGCGGGTTATAAATATGGTGAATCTGCTTGTCCAATCCATAACCCATGACGAGGGCGTTGGTGAGCGTCAGCCGGTGAGGTTTCATCGGGTGTCGTTCCTAAACAAGAACGTTCATGACCGATCGCATGCACGAGATGGTAGCTATTGGCATACCCCATAATGACATTCTCCGACACCTTTTGGAAAGAAATAGGACACTATTGGACGGGAATGTGGCTTTTCCTTTCATTTCAAGCATCGATATGTGATTTCGACCGGCATGGACTTACGTTGACGTATTCAGTGATGGGTTGGGCAGTTCCATGAGGACCACGGTCATCAAAGTAGGCGGATGCCGAGAATGTCGTGGATTGAGAGGTTCGGACCATGATATCGGCGAGTCGCTCAAGATACGTCGGACTCCAATCGAAAATCGCGTACTGTAAGACTCGTGTGAGCAGCTCTATATATGCTACAAGACCTGTCTTGATGATCTAAACTTACTTTGAGTGTGCCTTTGGGTGGAGATGGAAGTTGCGGTAAGAGAGTGGTCGTAGGTCAAGCTTATGTAACTCGAGTTGAGTCGTGCGCGTCTGACCTCCTTGTTCGTTGTTTCCTGCGTTCACCATGAAGGTCTTTCTCTTCTCGACGTGCATTCTAATGCTTTCAGTGAGCACGGCTTATGGTTCATCAGGCGATAGGTCCACCGAATTCCAGAACTGCGTTTCGACGTGCTATGGCGATCATTGTCACCCATGGACGACACTCCCACTCGACCTCCGTTTGACGCGTTGGACGTGCACAGATGACTGTAAATATCGATGTATGCACATGCTTACAGACAAGGCCATCAGTCTCGGCCACGATATTCAGCAGTACTACGGGAAGTGGCCATTTTGGCGCTTCCTCGGCATGCAAGAACCTGCCTCGGTCGTGTTCTCCCTCTGGAACATGTGGTTTCATCTACAAGGTGCTCACCAAATCCGTCGAAAAATATCTGCAAGTCATCCATTCAGAGGATATTATCTTGCTTGGGCCTACGTGAGCATCAATGCGTGGATATGGTCATCAATATTCCATACGAGAGGTGAGGATTGCGCGTCTGGTACCTTTATCTGTCTGACACGCGTGTAGATTTGCCGCTTACTGAGAAGCTGGATTACTTCTCTGCCGCACTGGCTATCCTCTACGCGCTCTACTATACGGTCATCCGCATGGCGAACTGGTATCCTCAGCCAGCCAAACCCGACGACAATGGACGCTCGTTCCTACGATTCGGATGGTCCGCACTGTGTATCATTGTCTATCTGTCTCACGTCACGTACCTCAGCATGCTTCCTCGATTCGACTACTCGTACAACATGACCTTCAACCTCATCCTCGGCATCTCTCATAACATCCTGTGGTTGTTGTATTCTCTCCCAATTCCCTTTTTCCAACGATTCCCATACGCGTCCAAGACATACTATCCTCGACATATCTACAAGGCAGGCATATTTGTCCTTTTGACCACGGCCGCGACCGCGCTCGAGCTATTTGATTTTCCGCCCCTCGGCCGCGTCCTGGATGCACATGCCCTTTGGCATCTGAGCACAGCGCCCATTGCCAAGTTCTGGTATGACTTCCTGGTCGAAGATTCCCAAGACCGAGGCTGGCAGTCGAATCAACAGTGAGGATGATACAATGATTATGCATTCCTACGGTTCGCTAACAAAATACATTCTAGTTGACAGATGCATCTCCCCAATGTCTGCAAGACAGCTCAATCGAATGCAAGACTATGCTAGAGTCCCTGTTTTACGCTTACGCCCGACGATCAACAACGAGACTGACAAATGTATTAGCATTTTCTTGCGAGAAACAACTCTAAAGAATGAAAAAAAAGACAAACCTATGATACCGTCCACCGACTCGATGATCGAATTATCCATTTCCAAGTATGCGTGTTGCGATATCATCCCCACGAAGAGATGACGTTTGTGTGGGTAAAACGTTGCAAACGCACGCTTGATCCTCGCCCCTTCTTCCGCGCTATAAAGCTATTTGGTGTCATTCCGTTGTCCCGAACCCAACAGTGACGGTCGCACTCACTTCCAATTGGCGATTCGCTATGCTCCATGCGAACACGTTTCCCTCGCCATCATCGAATTGCCACCGGCTGTGAATGAGATACACGATTCTCATGAGCATTCCTCCCCAGACCATGCGCATGAACGGCAGAACGACATTCCCACTCACCTTTCGCCCGGCATGGCCCCATCGACCCTTTTGATCCATTGCTCCACCGGCTCAAACGCCCCGCCGTACAAGCTAACCGCAACAGGCTTGTCTCCGTCGTTTCGAATGCTCGCCGTGAGCTCGTATAGGCCCGTACGGTGGTCGAGTCTCCGCACGGTCGTCAAGTGAGGTTCCCACTCAGGCGTCCGGATGTCAAAGTAAATGACGTCGGTCGCATCGGACACGGTCGTATTGAGCATGTGGCTCCTCGTGAACGTGAGCTTTTGCGACATGGCGATGGGGATGAGTGGACTCTGATGCCGGGGTTGAGTTGGGTTGGATGGAAAGACGAGTGGCAAAGATTCAGAGCAAAGACGGAACCCTACCTCGATCCATGTGGCGCTATATACACGTCGGACGATCCAAAAAAGAAACGACCCCGGATGGCGAGCTAGTTCCGCCAGGACTGGTCTCACCGATGCCCCGCTATTCCCTATCCATTCGCACACCCACAATGTGGCAGTTTCGAGGGGGAGGGGGCCACACGGAAATAGACTCGGTGCGAGTGACGACAGTGAGAAGAACCAATCAGATGTTCCACTGCCGTCGGCCACGCGGCGGTGCATGCACAGTTACCCCAACCTTGACACGGGAATGCGTCGTCATACTTCCCTCGACGGGAGGATATCTCGCACTGTCGGGGTTCTGATCGTTCACACTCATGTGTTCCGGGAACTGTGCTAAATATTTCTTTTACTTCCGCGACGGGCCAGGGAGGGGGCCGCGCAGCTTGCACTGATTCCAGGACTTTCCATTCATGTTCAATGTTCGTTATCCGACACAGCGGTCTCGCACGGCGAGGCTGTTCAGTGTCCAGGGGCGGGACACGCTTTGCTTCCGATCATTGGACATCGAGGACGCTCGAGGCTCTGTCGAGAGTAGTCTTGATCTGTTGACAGTAACGAGGCAGGTAAGAGGCTCCGTGAAGGGCAGTGCCAGGGGACGATGCAGATGATGATCAAGTTACGTTACATACCTGAAAAGGCATTCACTGGATTATCTTGTCCGAAACCTGACCCCGTGGACCAATCAAATTGGAGATCAAGCTTCAATGGGGACGGTCCTTGTGCGATACGAGTTCTTGAGTAACAAGATACGCTAGTGCCCAGTACTCGACTGCGGCGAACAGCACACTAATGCCAACGAGACAGTACTTATTGTTTGCCATAGCATAGCATCCATCAGTGCCCAGCCCAGCATACCGATGGCACAGGTATAGTAGAGGAGGCGTATCTCCGTTGGCCGAGACAAGACCACTGGAGAGAAAGAAAGGTGTTGGTAAGGGCAACACTCACATGTGAACACGAACAGTGACCTTGTGCCACTTGTGCAGAATTACCGATGCAGGCGGCGTCCATGTCGATGGGGTATATGGGTGGGTCACTCTCATTACAGCCAAATCGTCGGACGATGGCCGGGGAGGTTGCGTTGCATGCGGTGCTGACGAAAAACGAAGTCGAGGCGCGGTCAAAGCAGGATAGGACTGTGAGTAGTTTGGTGTATCATTGGCGGTTGCCTATTTGGCGTTTGTCATTTGTGTGGGCATCGAGTGGTGCTGACGCTGGATGGATGTAGATATTGCACGACCGGCTCGGGTGGTGTCGCGTTGGCAGGAGCCAGTGTGATCCGGGTCCTGATCAAGACCGAGACCGGGACGTGACCGTGGCGAACTGAGATCGTGTATCCATATACCCAATACTTATCATGTCAGAGTGTCTACAGTGTCGAATGTGCTGGCAGCCTGGAGTGCGACTATTCCCACCCCGTTTTTGGCCACTCGCGTGTTCATGCCCTGTGTCTCAACCATACCACAGCCCCTCCAGGCACCCCTGGACCCACAAGCCACCTTTAAGCTGGAATCTGCAGGATGATATGATGTAGAAAAGCTGTGATAGGAAATTCAAAGCACACGGACAGCTTAGAAGCCTGTCACATAGGCGAAAGCTGAACAAAAAGGGGTTGAACTCGAAAAGGCAACAGATGAAACGAAATTCACACGCAATTTCCGGCTAACCTGTCCCCTTACAATGCCAGTTGGGTGGTCTCGATGTGTCTTTTTCATACTGTCTGGTCTCCCCTGCTGGTCTGTGGATCAACGTTTACAATGACGATGAGGATGTGCTAGTGGTGCATGGATATGAGGGACTGGCGCTCGCCAGCGGCTCGCAACACCTCACGGACATATTGTTGTGCAGTGACTTGGACTGAGTCGACATTGCTCCAGGTATTCCTGCGTTTAAACAACTGAAACCAAGGGTCCGAAACAGATTAGTGGTAATGTTGAGAGGTGTAAATCTCGAAACTGTTTATTTCAATACGGTATGTGTACTCGCTTCAGAACTTGGGTAGGGTTACACTAACTTTCTCTACGTGCGAGATGTCTCCCAACCACTACCACCTACTATAACTGCTACTTCGCCAATTGTTTCAATCTAGTGCACACTATTGTGGTCTTTCTCTACATGTTTCTGGTTCGTGACAAACACAGGGTTCCCGCCGGCTAATCTGTGCCATGTCTTTAAGCTAACGTGATTGCTGTAGTGCAGACCAGCAGTGCGGAATATCATTTACTAATCTCTTATCTCTTCTCCTCTTCCTCGATTTGTTTTGAGGAATTCTTAGCAACTGACAATCGTAACTTGATACTCACCACTCTGACATGACGTGCCAGCATGGCCCAAACTCTGCAAAAAGCCGACAGGAGAGTGCTATCTACCATTGGTCACTCTTGCTCCGTGATAGGAAGGTTGGATGACCACGTCACGAACGCCGCCTGTCGATCGTATTTGGTATCATGATGATTAGATCGATTCTTTGGACGGTTGATCTATACTAGGCTGGATCTCCTGGGCACTCTTCAAATGGACAGTGTCACAGTGTCCGACCCTGTTTCATCAACTCTGATCAGACCAGGTTGGCACGGCCAGCTGGGCTGCCGGTCCATTCCAGTCTGAGACAGGTCCTAAAACATGTCTACCCTGTTTCTGACCAACCATTTTTAGGTCGATTTTGTCTCCGTTCTCCACCATTGACCAGTAGGAGGACTTGCAAAACACATAAAAGCATGAGGGCTTGTACTTTTCATCCAAACCTCAGACGTTGGGATATCTACCATCCTCAAGTTGACACTCAAACCATGCACTTCAATTTCGTGCTCGTCTCCTGCTTCTTGCTCGTTCCCGCGGTTCTGCCACAACAGGATTCAGGGATCTGTAGCGTGTACCCTGCTCGGAGTCAGTCCCCGCACGTTCAACCTTGTTGAGTCTTCTGATATAGTTGGCTTGAATACAGACACCTGGGGTGGTGGTATTGTGCGAAAGGATAATGTCTGTCGTCAATCTCTTAGGCCGTGTCTTGCTTGATCTCATCCTTCTTGGTTCGGCAGGGAGCATTCAATTACGTTACGGGCATTTTTACCGCTCCTAAACTTTCGGGTGATCAAGGCTCTGCCCTGGCTCAGTGGGTCTCTATCGATGAAACAAGATGCCAAAATGCTGCCTTGACTAGCGGGATTGTCTCTATCCAAACCCCGACCGGGACCCGACACCAAGGTAAGGAGGTGTCATACCATACATCCACGATTTGTCTCACTTTTTATTGTTGTGTATAGGTTTTGTATCCTGGTATCCTAATATCCCGCTTGACTTCGACATCGCCATCTCTACGGAAGACGAAATCCAGGTCGAGCTCAATCTCTTCGACCAGTCGATAAGCTCTCTGAGATTTAAAAATCTCAGCAGCGGTCAGAATGTCACCAAGACATTCCAATCCTCTAGGTCTCTTTGTGGGCAGGAGGCTGGGTGGATGGTCGGAATTGCCAGAACACAGGAAGACTATTTGCCTATTTCCTCCTTCGACCCTGTATATATCACAGGTGCTAGTGCTGGCATTCGAGGTAGTTCTTCTTACCATCCTTATGGGAACACATTGTGTGAAGTAGATGATAATTGGAGCGCTGGGAGTAAGCACAGAGAGTGGACCTTTACCTCGCTTTACACTAATGATTCCCTGGCTGTCACTTATATACCAAGCACTAGTATTCGACAGGCCCTTCGAGAAAACCTGAGTCCAGTATTGTAATGTAAAAATAAATAAATGATACTGGTACAACGAACAGCGTTGTAATCGTCGACTACATACGTGGTACTACGATCAGTGATTCGCGGCTGTCACGAGCCAGCATTCATGCTCTCGGCTTACATTCCGGTCATGAAAAACCATGTGCATTGGGGCCAAGAGAGTGACTGACAGACCAATACCATTACATGTACATCATGATAGCATGCTGTAAAATTCCTACATAGCCCTCAGACTGGCGACGACGAGGTGGTAGGAATTGCAATTGCCATTGTTCGTCAGGTATACTCCACCACTGAGGAGACGGCGGAGACGGATGGAGCTCGACTAATACTAAGGAGACCACAGAAAACGGTTTGAGCCATTGAGCCATTGATCCCTTGATCAAACAATGCGTCGACTCATGTACAAACCAAGACTTTTCTCCGTTGCATATTCTCTATATCCATCCGTCAGAGTTTGTTGCGCGAAAACTATGATAGATCACTTAGATCAGAGTCGTCTCATCTTTTCATGCACGCACCAAGATCACAACCGTGCCATCCTCGAGCGTCTCCTTGCGGGGTACGAGTTCGTACCCGAATGCCTTTGGTAACAGAACGCGCCACCAAGCCCAATACCCGACCCCGAAAAACATCACGCCAGTGCCAACGAGGCAGTACCTGTCGATTTCCACAGCATCATCATCAGTCACCGGCTCGGCGTCTCATTCACCAGACAAAAAGAGACTACGACGCACAGATAGTATGGTAGAGGGGCCGTGTCCCCTATACCATTGGCTGGGGGTAGGAAAGGCGCAACGAGGACTACCAGAAGTTACACATAAGTATGACGATGGAACTGGAAGGACAACACTCACGGAACAGCGTGGCAGCAAGATAAAAAGACTGCCAGCGGCAACCAGACTGAGGCAACACTTGTCAGCCAGTTTTTCGCCCAGAGTAATAACTACAGACCCTTGAATGGTCTGGGGATATCAGGTCGTTTCCAACGCATCCAAAAGAGACCCTGTGCAAGCGTTGCATTCACGGAGAGGGGAGTGAAGGTATGCCACATTCATGGGGGAACCAAGAATCACGATGATGTACGCTTGCGGTTCGAATACCACGTTCCCCGCAGATAACCACAAGTCACTTACCGAGGGAATCAGATTAACGATGAGCCCAGGTGAAGGCGCCTCCTCCGTGGGCCAATTTGATGCCCAGAACTTGTTACCGAATGGGAGTGGAACGCCTTCCTTGGCGAGTTCTGTTTCAAGTGGAGCCATGCGGCACGATCGATAGTAATATACACACCTACCCTGGTTGATGCGGGCGGCAGAAAATGTCTAACCACGTTGATGAGCACTGATGGGCACGAGCATTGAAATATTGAAAGATGTCAGACATACAGCAGCAACAACGTTCTAACGCAACGCCACCATTGGTCACAGGGTAATCGACGTCTAATATGTCTGCACTCACTCCTAGTGCATTGCATTATCATTCAGTCATCAGTAATGTCAATGAACAATGCCGACACAACAAGAACACGAGGAGATGAAACACACCTAAGAGCAACGAATACACTCAGCGCACGCTCCGCCGCAGATCCGAACACTTTACGAAAAAACAAAGCCGCCACGGTCACACCAGAAGACTTGATTTCTTCCTATCATACTAGGTGACGAGTTACGTCGACTGCCTCAGGACAACCGTAGACAGATGATGGCCGACGAACCTTGGTCGCCACGCTGAAATATGCGATATTGGCGAGAATATAGTGGCGCATATACCCAAACCAAGGGACCCGGCAATCTTGAGCGTTTGCATCGGATTTCGGACATTGTTTACCGCTTGCCAGCCAGAGTACTACGGATAAAGCACTTTGAAAGTGGCCGTCGGATATTATAAATGACATGACATTAGCCCTGAAATACCTACCACCGATGGAGAGCACTCACATCGCCACTGTGATGCGAACTACCAGCGAACCCATTCGTATGCTTATTCGAAGTTGGCTTTGCCAGGGGACGATGCCGCAGTCGATGATGACAAAGATGATGTGAAAAAGACAGTAACGGCATTAGGGTTCGGTTGAAAAGTCAGCGAGACTTATGTCGGGAAATTTACAACGCTGTGCCCCCCCGATATGGAAGGTAATCACGTGCATCCGTCATGTGACTTGGGGTTCCCCTCCGTGCACGTGATTCTCACTTCCCGCGCGCGCGCAGGTCGAGCAAGACGTGCGTCGGGCGGCGCGCGGCGGCGCTCGTCTCCCGAAAAACGCTCGTTCGGCGCTGGGAAGGGAGGGGCGTCACAGGGGAATGTACTGTAGGTCGAATATCTATTTAAATCTGTATTTACAGTGGTGCAATGGGTAG
>JBBPSJ010000172.1:0-59999 GCA_038093535.1 Boletus reticulatus
AACACCGGGAAACGGCCCGAATGGCACTAGAACATGCCCAGGCCGACATGAAGCGATTCCATGATCGGAAGTCTCGCACACCACATGATTACAAGAAGGGAGATCTGGTGTTGTTAGAGGCCACTAACATACGCACCGAGAGACCATCGAAGAAACTGGACGACAAGCGGTATGGCCCGTTCCGCGTGGAACGGAAAGTTGGGAACTCTGCGTATCGACTCAAACTAACTCCTGGCTGGAAGTCAATCCACCCCGTATTCAATGAATGTTTGCTCCACCCCTATGTGACTGGCGAGTTCCCGTCTCAGAAGATCCCGCCGCCACCTCCCCCCGATATCGTCCAGGGACGAGAAGAACAGGAGATTGAGGAAATCCTTGACTCTAGGGAACGACGAGGACATATCGAGTATCTCGTCGCATGGAAGGGCTTCCCGCGCGACGAGAATGAATGGCTACGAGACGATGGGCTCGGTAATGCACGCGACGCTGTCAAAGCCTTTCACCGTAAACATCCTACCGCCCCGCGACCTCAAAAGACAATGAAGGTCCGGTTCGCTGACGTCGATGCTGCGTGCACATGTCCCATCTGCCTCGACATCCCCGTTCCTGTTCCATCTAGGCTCTTCCAGTCGGCCGACTTCATTGCTTTCCGTGCTCGCCTCAACTGTCTTCCCGACAGTATGTTCGAACAACCCCCTCGTCCGGAGCCTCAGTCTTGAAAGGGGGGTGATGTCAGAACCCGCGTCCTCTTGTCCTGTCGACGGCTGTCATTCCTACTCTTGTCGTCCTCTTGTCCTGTCATTCTCGCCCTTGTCGACCCAAGGTCTCGCCGATAGTCGTTGCCTCGTGATTCTTTGTCTCGATACCTTTTACACAATACTTTAATAGTTCCGGGTGCATATAAGTAGTCGAGGGCGGTCGTGTGTATTCCTTAGTTTCGAGATTATCATTCATTTGCTTCCATTGTGTCTCTCTTCGAGTCGCCGGTCGTAAGGTCCTGACAGGGATGATGTTAGGATTTCTTCCTTCATTCTTACATTCTCCCAGATTATCTCATTCTGATCGATTACACATATGTTTGTATTCCATTCTCGTTCCGCTTATCCAAGCAGGATTCCATCTCGTCGTATATAAGGTCGCTCACCTCGCTCCTGTATTTTCCCATCTTCAGAATAGTTACTCGTTCGCCTGTCATCGTGGTTCGCTTTGAGTCACCACTGCACGTTGCCTAACACGCGTCGATTGAATGTCGTCGTCGTACGTCGGGGTGCGCGAGTCCGACTTGGAAATCCTCCCCGGTAATCAGCTTTGGCACACCGTCTGCGTTGAATTTTCCTTTTTTTGTTTGATTTCTACTTCTTTTCTTGTGCGGCACGCTGTTCTGGCATGTTCCTTCCTTAAGTGTCTTCCCAATGTTCCGAGGTTCAGGTTTGTTTCATTCATGTTGTGCTGACAAAACTTCTAGCCCAACTAGTAAATGTGCGCCCACACGGCATGACCCGCCTACCCAGGCTATACTGTCAATATAGTGCATAATTTGACTGTAATTAGAGTCAAAGGGTGATGCAATATTTACTCTAACTACCATCAGCCACTATAGTGCACTATAGTGCAATCCTGTAGAGTTTCATAATGCAACACAATGCAATACTGTACGCTTAGAGTGTGATTACATAATCCCCTTCAGAGCGGTGACCAAAAGCAGCCACTACTCCCACAACATATCCCAATTGGGAACATTATGTTTTTATGTTGTTCCCTTTGCTCTAGCAGTACATCCCCTCGTCTTAGGGGTGTGCTAATAGGGTATAATAGTATTAAACAGTATTTAGGAACATTTCTGGCCGCTTAAATGGTGATATTAATAGGTAGATAGGTAGATATGTGGGAAAATATAGAAACCAAAAAAAGCGTTCGCATTTTTTACCTCCTGGGTATAGGGCTTGGAATAAATGGTCCCCAGATAGTATATATGTATAGGAAGTATGTACCAGCAGCTTGCTTTGTGGGGATCTGTCCCTGTGATGTTATAGGTACATAGTCCTCCTACCCCTGAATTACAAAAAAGCGGTTCGCATTTTTGATTGGCCAGGTAGACATGCACTGAGAATTAGTGTCCATACACCTCATATATGTATCTACAAGATATCAGCAGCTTGGATCCAAGGGAGCTTCCCCTGGAATGCAGGATCAGATACACAGTATACCCCTATATGCTCTGAAGCGGCCACACCCTTGCTCCATGCTTCAGGGCAACTATCTAGAGACCTGGAATACATACTGTACACTACATTACCAAGTTTGCGAAAGGCTAGCCTCAAGAATGAGAGTGGGGGAACCCAAATGACATTAGAAAAAGCGTGAGAAATTGAACTGCAGTAGGAGATTTATTAAAACATACCAGAAACACAACAATGTAGAACTTGGACTGTGCCAGGAATGGAGAGGGATATATCTTGAGTCATCTAAAACTATTCTAGCTACTGTTACTGATACATAATCCCTACCATTCTGTGATACCTGAGAAAATCTCTAATTGATCACTAAGTCTACTAAGTACTCAACTGAATAGACTGTCAATATTGAATGCAATTTTCGCTTTTTTGTACATTTGGACACCACATAATGCTAGGCACAGTAGCTAGAATAGTTTTAGATGACTCAAGATATACCCCCATCCATCCCTAGCACAGTCCAAGTGCTACATTGTTGTGTTCCTGGTATGTTTTTATCAATCTCCTACACTACAGTTCAATTTCTCACGCTTTTTCTAATGTCATTTGGGTTCCCCCACTCTCATTCTTGAGGCTAGCCTTTCGCAAACTTGGTAATGTAGTGTACAGTATGTATTCCAGGTCTCTAGATAGTTGCCCTGAAGCATGGAGCAAGGGTGTGGCCGCTTCAGAGCATATAGGGGTATACTGTGTATCTGATCCTGCATTCCAGGGGAAGCTCCCTTGGATCCAAGCTGCTGATATCTTGTAGATACATATATGAGGTGTATGGACACTAATTCTCAGTGCATGTCTACCTGGCAAATCAAAAATGCGAACCGCTTTTTTGTAATTCAGGGGTAGGAGGACTATGTACCTATAACATCACAGGGACAGATCCCCACAAAGCAAGCTGCTGGTACATACTTCCTATACATATATACTATCTGGGGACCATTTATTCCAAGCCCTATACCCAGGAGGTAAAAAATGCGAACGCTTTTTTTGGTTTCTATATTTTCCCACATATCTACCTATCTACCTATTAATATCACCATTTAAGCGGCCAGAAATGTTCCTAAATACTGTTTAATACTATTATACCCTATTAGCACACCCCTAAGACGAGGGGATGTACTGCTAGAGCAAAGGGAACAACATAAAAACATAATGTTCCCAATTGGGATATGTTGTGGGAGTAGTGGCTGCTTTTGGTCACCGCTCTGAAGGGGATTATGTAATCACACTCTAAGCGTACAGTGCATCATGATACACTACAGGATTACACTATAGTAGTGCAATGTAATGCTTATGTTACTGTTTAGGCATGGGGGGTTAGAGTAAATATTGCATCATCAATTCATGGCAGTTAGAGTGGATTGTGCATCATCCTGCCAGGATGTGGTGGCCTACCATCAAGTTATCTAACGCCGAGGGCTTGCCTGGTATGGCCAACGTGAATACCATCTTGATGACTTCGGCGCACGTTGTATAAAAGCGGTCGTCCCTCCCCGTTCTACTTCATAACAACCTCTCAGAACGATTCCCTCATGGTATTTCCCATGAAAATCATGGACACATTCTCCACCGTGAAGATTCCTGAGGAGCTACAGATGCTCGTGTCTCGTCTCCCATCCCTTTCTGTATTCGACGCTATCGTCGCAGGAACAGCGATCTGGGCATTCCTCAAGCTGGTACGCATGTCGCGTCGGCGGGTTCCCACGACCAAACTCAGGGGTCCTCCCAGTCCGAGCTTCATGTTCGGCGTCGGGAAGATCCTCTTGGAAGCCGAGGACCCTGCCTCGATATATGAATCATGGGCGGACGAGTACGGTGTGGCGTACGAAGCACCTGCGGCCGTGGGGAGGTGCAGAATAGTCTTGTATGACCCCAAGGCGATCGCGCATTTTCATGCAAAGCAGACTTGGACGTATGTTCGGACACCTTTATCAAAGAAAGCCCTCGAGCATTCGGTAAGTGTGGGCTTGTCAACTGGCATCTCGTATCTCATACCGTGATATTTAGGTTGGACGAGGCGTTCTTTGGGCTGATGGAGAAAGCCATGTACGGTAAGTTCTCCAATTTGCCGTGGCGAAGGGAGATTAATGGGTCCGTTAGGCAACGCAAGTCGTTGACTCCCGCATTTAGCATTGCTGCTATTCGGCACTTGACTCCGATTTTCTTCGATTCGGCTTACAAGGTACGCGTTTGGTTTCTTAATTTTCGTTTGCATCATGTGTATCACTGGCTCCCATTAGGCCAAAGGAGCCTGGAACTCCCTCATTGAATCAGGTGGTGAGGATAGTGCGATCATTGATGTACAGAACTGGTGAGCTGCAGGTGCCTACTACGTGTAGTTGACGTTTGGCTTAACTGTCGTCTGTCAAGGATGAACTATATCTCGTAAGGTCTCCCTCTCTCACTCTCTTATCCATGGTTCTACATATCTCTTGGTAGCCTCGACACGATTGGTCTCGCGGGTTTCTCACATGATTTCGGTGCTCTCGACGGGAAACATGCCTCGGTCACCGAGGTATTCGATAGTTTTACTTCATCCACCTCGGCATCCACGATCAACGTCGGGGTTGGCCTCTTGGCGGATGTGTTCCCGTCTCTCGTGCGGTTACCAACACGACGACGGAGGCTAATGTGGAAGTTGACCGACGCAATGGAGGAAATATCAAATGTATTGCTCACCCGAACCAAGCAAGAGATGGGCATAGTTGGTGAAAAGGAGGAAAAGTCCGTCATCGGACTGCTGAGTGCGTCTCCCGTTTCGTGAACATGGCTCACGTTATTCACGTGGCGGAAACAGTAAAGGGACAGAGGACCGAGTCGGAGTTTCACTTGTCAAAGGAAGAGGTGCTCGCACAGGTGATTTGAAATCTCGGATTTGGTTGTCGGGATTTCCTCAGTCTTTGTTCCAGATGAAGGTCTTGCTTCTCGCCGGATATGAGACCACAGCAAGTGAGTTTCTATGCTCGATTCAGAGGAAGTTTGACCTATTATGTCCACACCAGTTGGCATGACGGTAATTCTAACCACGTCGTACCTGCGCCAACACTCACCCCCCACCCGCAGTGGGCACTCATTGAGCTCTCACGAAACCCCGAGATACAGACTAAGCTAAGAAATGAACTCATCGCGCTTGGTCCTGCAGATCCGACATATGATCAGCTTTCGAATGGTCTTCCATACCTCGATGCCGTCGTCCACGAAGCCCTCCGTATCCACGCTCCCGTCCCTGAATTTACTCGGATAGTACGTGTACCGTTATCTATATCTTAGCATGCTAACCCCCCACGTACTACTTTAAAGGCTGACGAAGATGATGCTATTCCTCTCTCTGAACCGGTCCGCACGAAGTCTGGCCAGCTGGTCGAGAACCTGTTCATCGCAAAAGGGACTTTTGTCTCCATTCCCATTGCTTCTGTCAACCTCTCGGCAATGATCTGGGGCGAAGACGCCAAAGTTTTCAACCCCTCCCGATGGCCCGAAGACGACCATGGGAACAGCGGAATTCCAGCCAAGGCCAAAGATGTACAGGGGCATCATCATTTACTGACGTTTGGAGACGGCCCTAGGATATGTCTGGGGAAGAACTTTGCGATGACCGAGTTCAAGGTGGGTGATGTGGCGCGGTCATAATGTTGTCGCTGACACCGCATATACGGCAGGCCGTCTTGTCTGTGCTTGTCAAGAACTTTGTGTTTGAGCTGCGTGATGGCCAAGAGACAAAGATCGAGATTGGTAGAGGATTTCTTCTTCGGCCACGTGTAGCTGGGGAAGTGGGGTGCAAGATGCCACTCCGTGTGAAACCGTATACGGGGTGATACTCGGCGATGTTGCTATTCATCCAACTCTCTCGTTCTCGTTTCCTTCCGATTGGATGACCTGTATATTACGACTGGAATGTGATACACGTTGTTTCCTATCATGCCTCGAGTCTACCATGATCTTACAACAGCGAGTAGTTAGTACGAGCCGTTTTCAATCGTTGTCGCGGACGTGACACGAACATGATCTGAGTGGATTCTCAGCGAAACAACACGGCGAACGCTTAGTTGGCATCAAGGACTTGACAAGGAGGACATTTGTGTACCAACCACAGATAGAGGGGCGAGGAAAGCCAAGGGGAGAGAAACCCGGGTCGTCGACACCCACATACTGTCAAACAAGAGGGACAAGACACGTGTGCAATGGTCAAGATCGTCCGAACATCATCGAACGGGTGTCCCTGGAGAATATCTTAAACTGCGCGGTCCGTGTCCAGGTCGACAGCGGACCTCGCTGTGTGAAGTGCCAGTGGATGAGCATCCCGTAGTCATACATTAGTGGCACGCAATGAACCTTTATCGAGAACGAGTACAAACTAGGCTGACGAAACCAGCCACTCTTGGGCTAGAAGCTTTCAAGTTGACAGCACAGCACAAATGAAACAAACCCGAACCTCAGAACCTTGGAAAGAGACTCATGTCCATTACCATGTAATCCAAGAGGCCACCTGGAAACGGTGAGGGAGGAACGAGCCCTTTGTGCGACTATGTAACAGGGGGACAAGTCAAACAAACGTATGCGTTCGCGATGTGGGCGGCACGAGCTATATTGAACCGGTTCCATTGGTCCCACGCTACGTCCTTTCCTACAATGCACAATCGAATACGGTTTTGGGGTGACAGCAGGTTACGAGCGCCTTTCCATAACCCAAGTCAGATCTACTCTAACACAAACAGGTCAGTTGCGGTAGGCCTCAGCTAAGGAAATTGATGTTGTTCGTGAAGAGTAGATATGGGCAACGATTGAAAAGCTTACCCATTCACAAACGAGCTGCACTATTTCGCGTAATGGTAAATCAGAGTTCTCCAAAACCTCTCGATTCAGACTACGCGCTGCCGATTCATAGTAAATCAGCATCCCATTTTCCGACTTTAAGACAAAGAAAATCCATGTGCGCCCATCTGATAGACAGAAACGAACCTCCGAAAGACTGAAACGCAGTGCTTAGATGAGAAACTAAAGCAAGCAACCTGAGTGCTGACGTACTTTGCGGACCTCAGCAATGCAATCGCCTGGCTAACAGCTTCAGGTATGCGAGAGACTAAGAGACTCTGGCGTTTGGCTTCGACTAGGATCAGGCGACCTGCTGAAATCTCAAATGCGTCCTCTCTGGATCCATCAGGGGCGAGCAAGCGGTCTGAGAAGGTCGTGAAGCAATCATGGAGCATCAGTGTAGATAACTCACCCCTATAGTCCCTTACATCTTCGTACTCAATGACTGCATAGTCGACGTTACCACTCAACCACAAATCATATCCGGAAACGGGGTTACAGATTTGAACCCCATCTCCTTGAGCAATCCTCATCCCCGGAAGAATGGCAATGCCGCGCTGTTCAGTTGAGAAAATATCTGCCAAAGCGAGTAGTATTGCGTCAAGAATCATGCGGGAACCCGGTTCAAACTACGGGCAAGTATTTGTTCAGTTGACCGAAGGCAAAGGTAGTAATACGTACATCCATGTTAACATGTGCATAGGTCTTCTTGATTCTAGAATGTAGATCTGCAATCTCAGCCTTTGCAGACGTTGTCAGACCATTGGTCAAGCCGGTTATCTTCGCGTGGTCAAACATGAGACGTTTCCTCATGACGCCAACCTTCTTGAGGTCATCTGATGTGATAGTTGAGAAAGTTGGCGGTTTCTAGAGCGTTCTTAATAATGATAGCACACGTTGCGAGAGATAAGCGACATACTGGTTTCTTGGCACGCTTTAGTATGTTCTCCAGCGCAACTACATGCTTTGAGATGCCGTGCAATTCCTCCGTGTCTTCGATGCCTTCCAATTCTGCCTTGTGGGCCTCAAGGCGGTTCGGCGCCATCCTCATCTTCGAAATGTCGACAGTTGAGTCCCGCATACTGCGTATTGCGCTTGTGCCAGTGATCGGAGTGAGCGACAATTTCAATTGAAACCCCATAGGGGATGTTGAATGTCTGGTTCTCCGAGCAAGCCGCTGAGCGTCCCGTCCCGGAGTCGGCGCCTCCGGCATCGTCGACTCTGACAATGCCAAGTTCGGAGCGAGGTCAAAGAGCTCTTCAAGAACATAGGCGAAGCTCGAAAAGGAGCTTATGGGGACCTCGAGCGCGATGCATCCAGCACGCGGTCAAAGGGACCACCGCATGAGCACGGACTGGTTTTCGAGCCACCTGTGCTGTTTCGTTTTCTTCGTGTGTAGACGTGTACTCAACTCGTTGGACAGGTCAAAGAAACCGGCGGCACGGGTTTCTCCCGATTGGGCCGAAATCTATGGTATTTTCCATTCGAAACAAGCACTTCACCATGGCTAGCTTCCAGCCAAGTTCATCCTCATAAAATCGCATACCCCATGATGGGCCACCAACCAACGATAGCAAATATGTTGCAGAATATAAAACAAATAAACGACGTGCAATCTCCAACTTGACCTCTTCATCCCTTCAACATTCCAGAGACTCGGTGCCCGTTCTAATCCTTCTCACTCTCCCGTACTGCACCGATCCCACCTTTCTTTTCCTCCTGCACATTTTGAATAACATCTGGGTCTTGTACCAACCCAGCTTCCAACGCCATCGAATAAAACAGACTCGACTTGTCCGCCAACAACGTCGCCGGTGCATCAAACTCGGCCACGCGGCCGTGATCGAGCACCAAGACACGCGTCGACTCGATAATCGTGTTCAACCGGTGCCTGCGGAAAGAGAGGGGCAGGGCAAGTCAACACCCGCGTACCGTCAGAACAAGAGAGACATGACACGTACGCAATGGTCAAGATCGTCACATCGTCAAACAGGTGTCCCCGAAGGATCTCTTGAATCGCGCGGTCCGTGTCCAGGTCAACAGCGGACGTCGCTGTGTCAATGGATGAGCATCCCGTCGTCACGCATGGGTGGCACGCAACATACCTTCATCAAGAACGAGTACCTTGGACTGTTGCAACAGACGGCCGTCAGAGACGCGCTCTCGTAGTTAGATACTGAACGGTGCTCACCTTTCTCAACAATGCCCGCGCAAAGCACAACAACTGCCTTTGTCCAGAGGACAAAGACGATCCACCTTCTTGAACCGGCGCATCAAGGCCCTCAGGAAGATTCTCCACGTATGACTTCAGACGAGCCTAAGAGCATCAACGCAGGGCTTGTCAGACGATAAAAGTGCAGGTGGTGGTAGACACATACATATTCCAATGCAACCCAAATATCCGCGTCTTGGTACTCACCCACGGGATCGATGTTCTCTCGGAGGGTACCTTCGAACAGATCCGGACTCTGGGGGACAATTGAAATCATTGATCGCACTGTCGAGCGGGACACATAAGTATCGCGTTCTGAAGCCCTGCAAAGCGAACGTACAATCGTGCAACCCAATCGAGCCAATGTCCACCCCGTCGATCAAGATCTTTCCTGACGAAGCTTCTATGATGCGGAATAGCGCAAGAAGTAGCTGTCGCACGAGGGTCAAAAGGTGTAGCTACCAACGAGGAAATAGACTTACCGATGATTTTCCTGCACCTGTCCTTCCAACAATACCAATCTTTTCCTTTGGTTTCTAATCAAAAGAACCGTCAAAACCAAGTACAAATACACCAAACCCAAAATACGCACGATGGTCAACGAAATATCCTTCAACACCAAATCCAACTCGGGTCGGTATCTCATCGAATACTCTCTGTGCACGATGGGTCACTTGGCCCAAATATATCAACAAACGTTTCACTCACCGGAACTCGACCTCGCCAGCACCGGGCCAGCCTGCGGATGGCTTGCTATCCGGCAATTCGCGAGGCGCCTCTGACGGCAACTCATTTGCGTAATGCGTGATTCGCTCCACGCTGACCACGTTCTGCTCCACCTCGCTCGCCGAACGCACGAGCCAGTTCTGCCCACAACCCACTCTCAACAACAGAGCACACATGGTCAAAACGAACTCACCAATGCGCCCGTCGTTGTCAACGCATAGGACAACACCATTCCAACAAGGCCAGCATCCACATTGCTTGTCGCCACGGCAGCGACAGCCAAGGTCGCCGTGCACAGAATGATGATCGAACCGACAAATTCCAAACGGACAGCGAGCCACCGGTTAAGAGTGGTGCTTGGAAGGTAACACATTTGATTCCGATCGATCCGCCGCGCATTTTGTGCAGTGAAGATGGCTTGTTGGTTGTAGGCTCGGATCGTAGACAGTCCAGACAGGGTTTCGGAGAACCAAGCAAAGATGGGTGACTTCGAGACAGCGTCGAGGCGCTTAACTTCGCGTGACGTCGCAAGGTAATAACTGAGAAACGCGATGATCAATGGTGAGTCAAAGGTGAGTCAAATGACCTACACAGTCACTCGATAGTAGAACCATGACAGAGGAATGACGGCGAGGAGGAACGGAGGGAAAGTAAGTCCAATGACCAAAAGAATGGATGTAGTGCTGGCACACGTCCTGACTAGGTTTTGAATAACCTGGTGATAAAGTTAGACATAATTTTTATTATTGAGTGAGCTCCTCACCCTTCCAAGCACTAGGTCGACGACGTAGATGTCGCGGGAGAACAAGTTCAAGATCCTTTAGTCTCCCGTCAACACGTGTCACTAACAGACGGAATGATCGCCGTACCTTCCAGCAGGCGTCGTCTCAAAGAAACTCAACGGCGCCCTCATGACCGAGTCCAACATCTGCCAATCAAAACTCGTCAATGATTCATTCCCAAGATTCGACAAACGCACCGAATCGTGTAAAAATTTGGAGCTCCTTAACGAGCACAACACCAAAATCAGCAGTGTCGCCACTGCAGATAATACAATCGACATCAAGTTGAAGAACCCATATCCAAGCAGGTAAGGATCCCTCAGCCCGGCGTTCTTTCCCGCCTCGCGGTTGCTTTCACTCCAAAGTCGAAGCATGTATGTGGACATGACTGGCACCACTTGACTCGATATTGTGGTCAGGACGAAGAAAAGACAGCCCATCTTGGATGCCGACTGGAGGTACAAGAGATAGACCTCTCTCTTCACACGACCTTGTTCGCTGTATTCCTTCGACAAGCCAGAGCTCGTTGCATCACGGACGGGAGGTAGAGGTGCGATAACCGCCTTGCTGAAGCTCGAACGCCGGGCGACCTTTTCAGCTGCAGAGTTGATCGCGTCGATGAGCGTCGCTTGCGTGTTACGGCCGCTGGTCGCCGGCGTACTGTCACCGCTCCCGTCAGTATGGGCTGGAGTGTTAGCCCTAGCCGTTGCACTAGCCGAAGTACTGTTCGCGGCGTAATTGTGACTGCAGCAACCCTGTTGAAAATTCATGTGCTTGCAGTGAAAGGCGACTTACATTAGCTTGTATACCGCACCATCCGGGGTTGAGATGAGTTGTTGATATGTTCCACACTCAAGGACGATACCACGCCGGATATATACGAGCTGGTCGAAATGCCTGAGGTATGGAATGCTGTTGATAACAAGGATTCTAGCCTTGGTGGCTAGGAGACCTTGGGGACCGATGACGTTGTCTTAGAAGGCCCTGGCGTCAGATGGTGTTATTGAGTAGTTTCAAGGGATAACATACCAAAAACGTGACGAGCGACATGAGAATCCACTGCAGCCAAGACGTCATCGAGAAGGACCCTACGACGGTACATTAGCATGCGGGTACGACTTTCACAAATCTGCAGCTCACAAATCAGCTCTAGCGTACACTGCACGGGCCAATGCGACTCGAGCACGTTGTCCACCGCTCAACTGGGATTAAGAATAAGTGACATGGGGTTATCGTTGACAGAGAAAACCTACAGTGATGCCTGTAAAACAACCTCGTCCTTAGATCTTGACAAAATATTTGTATCAGAAACTTACCCTTTTCCCCGACTTCAGTCAAATCACCCTGCGGGAGAACCGCGAGATCAGGCTTCAATGCACAGGCTGAGTACATTGGTGAGTGTCAAGCCATTTACGCCCAACTTGAAACTGTGTACCTTCAATGACAAGATTGTAAAATGATTCATCATATGCGTGCGAGAAAAGAATGTTTTCGCGGACAGTGGCGGACAAGATCCTAGAATGAACAGGTTAACCCAATGCCAACCGCAAGCGTCCCGTGCATACCAGGGATTTTGAGCAGCATAGGCCACGGTACCAGACAGTACTACCTCTCCTTCAGTCTTGCGCATGTCGCCGACGATGGCAGACAACAGACTGCTCTGTACACCAACGCGTCAATACATATTTCCTCCGACGCACGAGCGACATGCTCACCTTGCCATCTCCAACTCTCCCAAGGATTCCCACCAACTCACCTTTCCGAACCGTCAAGTTGATACCTTCGAGGGTGGGTTGGATACCATTTTTGGTCCACTGGAAGTCTCCGTCCCGAATCGACAAGACATCGTCACCAATGGACATATAGGGTTTGTCGATGCGTTTCACGGCATCCTCTTGGAGTTCTTCTGCGCGCAAGAACTCGGAAAGACGCCTGACCGAGACAATAGCTTCGATAACGTTGGAGGTCACTTGACTAAACTGTGGGCAGGACAGTGAGCATCATAAATCTCATTGAATGTAAAGTGTTGCATACCATCGCAAGAGGGAATTGGAGAAGCATGAAGAGGGAGATAGCAGGGAAGATTATATCAGCAGTAAGGGGCCTGGTCGAAAAAACCGACGCAGTGGCGAAGGAGCTGAATGCAACGATCACTATCGAAGAGTCAGCAAAAGAGAACCACAGATAACTACGGCACATACATGGAATACCACCCCAGAGCGTCGTAGTCATCGACGTGGCGATGCCAATCTTCCGGAGCATCCTGAGCTCCAAGTCGTTACGGACGTGCAAGACACGACGGATGAACGCATATTCCCATGCATACAACTTAATGCTTGCTGGGGCGTAAGCACACATTACAGCATCGCTGGAGAAAGAAATGGTTACCTCTTGATGTTGGCGAGCAGTTCAGTCATCAGCCGAGTGCGCGTATCTCGGTTCTTCATCTGTTTCTCCTGCATCTTTTTTAGAATCCCTGCGATAAACGTATTCAAAGGGATAGAAAAGATCATGATAGCTACGCCGACAAATGCGGACCAGCCAAGAAGGTTATAGAGGGAAACAAATGCAAGGGTAATCTGATTCAAGGTTACAAGTCAGGGACATCCTCGAACGCATAGTGAGAGAGGTTCATGCCTGGTATGGTCCGGAGACGGCAATGAGTCCATATGTGCAAAGATCCTGCATTCTAGTCGCATCTACCGACATCAAATTGACGATATCACCTGTGGCACGACCACGTTCGTCGCTCGAAAGGACCAGTGCCTTTTTGTAAATGGCTGTAACCAGGCCGGCACGGACACGCATACCAGTCTCGAAACAGCGTTGGAAATACTAGAAAGAATGTTATTTAGCCAGGGAATGTCGGTCAATGAAACACCTCGTTACTTGGTGAAGGAGAATGGTCTGCATCATGGATGCGACAAACATGAGGATAGCGATGGCATAACCCACGAGGGGAGTGGCACCCGCAATGAGCCCTGCACCCTTGTCTTCCCGATATTCAGCGATGTAAGACAGGAGGGCGCGCAAGAGGACCGGTTGGACAAAGGCCAAGCTGTCCTGAGTGAGCTTGAGTACCCCGGCAGTGATATATGGGCCACCGTATGCGATGGCAAGGGCAGTCCATAATCCGGAGCTGGATGCGGAGGCAGGTGAGGCAGGGATAAATCAGAGTGAAAATGCACGCACTGCTTCTCGAGGGCACGCTGGAGATCACCTCCAAGGTTGGCAGACTCGTCGCGGGGAACGAGTACTGGCAGATCATGCTCCGTAACGACAACCTGTGATCCTTTTTCCAAGAGAGGAGTCATCCATGCAAATGACCATATGCTGAATATGTTGGCGGTGAGTGTTGGGTTTTCGGTGATTGTATCCGTGGTATCATCGGGAGAGATGCATTCGAGCGCAAAGGAAAGCAATCCCAAAATGAGGACAGTCCACTTCAAAGGTATGAGAGGTGTTGTGGGGAATGTTTGCACGTAGGAACGCGTCCAGATGGACAGCCCGATGGCATAGAAGGGCCAGAATAGCAAGACGATGGTGGAGGAAGATCGTGTTCGGAGATGGTTGGAGCGGGTCAAGCAGAGCGCGAGGAAGAGCGCGAGAGGTTCAAGGGCGTGCGGTAGTTGAACGGCCACCGTACTGATCTGGCCGGTAAGAATGAATGCTGCAGTGGTTAGACTGGTCAAGAACGCAAGGCCGAGAAGTGTCTGAAAACGAGATCAGCACGCGCAAGGCTCAGAAACGAAGCGGAACGTACAAGCTTGGACCAGAGTCGCCAGCGGCTACTACGGGAGATGAGATGCACGGGAGCATACGAGAGTTGGATGGTTCGCGTGATACCGGCGACGATGAGGACGGTGAGGAACAAAGTAAAGATGCCCTCTTCGGCGCAGAGGGACAAGTCAAAGTCTCGTAGGTCGGACGTCCACTGCCAACCGTCTCTGTCGCGACATTGCACGAGCGTCCGCGTCATCCTTGGAGACGACGACGAGAGAAAAAATCGGCTTTTAATGTCCAATTACCTCAGTGTCCTGACTAACGCGTTTGTAAGAGTAACACCTCGTGATCGGAGTCATTCATCCGCTTCCGCTCGGTCTCAAGTGTTGTACCCGATCGGCTACTAAACATCGTATCTCACGAGTGTACATAAGAAACTGATCAATCTTGACCCATCTTTGGCAGCAAACTGAACTCGCTTCGGACGCCCTGAGCGTACAAGTCAAACTGGCTTCGTCGGTGTCGCAACGACTGCGGACCAGACCGACGGAGCTGCTGCACACTCTCCGTTACCTTGCCCAGCGATGCTGCCTGCACCATGTTCGGGAACGACAAGTTCTCGCTGAGCGCTGCGTGGATGTTGCGTTCCATCCGCACCTGCTTGGGCGTGTCTCCAACACCCGTCTCGAGTCCCTGCGTTTCGTCCGACGTCCCATCCGTATCCGTGCTCGCCTCGGTGCCCTTGTTCGTCGCGTTCACCAGCGCCTTCCTCTTGACCGCGTTGTCGCCGCGCGCTTTCCCAGCACCCACCCCTCTCTTCCGTGTGGCCTCCAACCCGACCTGCCTAAGTCGGTCCATGTGTAACCGACGCCGCAACGCGCTTTCTTTGAGCACTTGAACGTACTCTCTCCTGTGAGAAGCTCCTTCCGGTCTCGCGCTGACAGGAGACGGAGGTGTGGCCGGTACAATGGTTCCCACAACAGCTTGGTCCTCGCACAACGAGACCGCCTGTTCTTCCTTCCAGAGATACGGCAATTTCAGGGGTGTATACCTGACGAGCCGCGTGTCGTGCATTCCGATTGGCGTCTGTAACTAAGACCACTAGCGTCAGCCTCATCTATAAGCTGCCCTGAATAAATCGTATGACCCACCAACCACGGGACGTGTTGAATGTGCAGCGTCAACTCTGTCTGGATCACCCTCAGCTTGGCCATAATAAACGTCTATCAACATCGCGATTTGAACAACACTTCAAAACAGCCAATCTGATCGACGCGCACCTCGTTTACTTCCAAATGGAGCACGCGATGCTTTGATAGCCGAAGGAGGAGGACAAACGAGGACGCCCTCGCGATGATCAACATTTGCCCTGGGTTCGCGGATCCAGGCGTATCGGGTAGTAATGTCGATGTAACCGCATCCTGTGAGCGAAAGCGAATCAGCAAGACATGCTTGATGGTAACCAAACCATTCATACGGACCATCAGAGGAACCTCGTCGTCGAGCAATGTCATCACTTCGACCGCTTCTTGTTTGGCTTCTTGCATCGCCGACTGCATAATTTGCAGGAAGACGGTGCCCGCATTCCACAAGACGACGATCAAGCGATAGGTAGCCACGAGAACATGGAAGAGTGGTGTGAGAGTGGACATTGTTGACGTGATGTCTGTCTGCGAGAAAGACGTCTGGGTACTTGATAAGTAGGGCTGAAAAGTGCGCACAGTATTTCAAGCTCTCAGCATGTCAGCCGCCCCCGAGTCCGAGCAGGCGCGGCTGACGCCCCGCTCGAAACCAGCGACTCGGATCACGGACACGTGTAGTGACTCTGTATAGTCAAAGTATGCCCTAATCCCCAAACGCTGTTCTGCCCTCTACCGATGTCTTCGAGCTGATTGCACGAGTCGTCCTCGTCGTGGGCATCCTGCACTGGCGGTGGAATGTCTTTCTGGGAGGAGTAGGCGATGCAACCAATCTCAAACTGTGTAAGGCTTCAGAAGAGAATTGGTGGGTTGGTGGGTTGGTGGGGGCGGACTGTTGGAATCGAGTAGAGATCCACGACGAGTTACGGAACGTCTCGGGCATCGGGAAGATCAAGGAATCCACCGAGTCGTCCGATGGAAGGTAAGGGAGAGAATCGGAAAATGCGTTGACGGAATGGCCCTGGTACGGGCGGTAGAGCTGGTAGAGCGAGCAGTATAGCAGAATGTGGCGCAACGGCAGATGGATCAACTGTACAACTGCGTCTGAATAGGTTCTCTCGTCGACGTGGCGGGCGTAGTTCGACGGGTAAGCAGCTTGGTGGAGGAGAAGTTCAACGTTAGTGAGAATCCTTGATGGGCACGCTCGAAAAAGGTGTAAAACGCTTGTAGGGTGAAAACACTGAACAGAACAATAGGTACCGAAGAGGAAAAGGGAAAGGAGCAGGATGTCGTTTCTCTATAGTGTTGGAATAGATGCAAGCGCAAGAAAATCAACCCAAAATCGACAGTACAATTGAACCAATGCAAAGCAAGACAGCGAACGAGGGTATACAGAGAACTAGACACCGAGATGGATGTATAAAATCCGTTGGTCGAGCGGTACATGCACAGACTTCATCGTCTTGTTCAGCGCCAACGCTGCTCGGGTATGATCCAAACGTCCCGTCTCGTCGATCATGTGTTTATAAAACATGGACGTGATCTTGTTCGTCTCGCCATCGTCCACCGCCCACATCGTGCCAATCACAGAACGGAAGCCAATGAACTGCATCGCCGACGCGAGATGTATCTCCTCGTCCGGGCTCTCCTCGTCTCCGACAGTCGTATGGCACGCCGAGAGATAGACGAATTCGGGGTTCTTGAGATCACATCCGATGATGCGCTTGATCGAAAACCGTCCGTCGTGCAGAGCAAACGCCGACTCGAACGGCTGGGATCGATTTGGGATACCGTGGCAAGCAAAGTGGACCCATTCGTTCCGCCCAAGCTCTTCAACGACCCTGGATACACAGGATTCCTCTCCGTCTATGCGCGTGAATATGGCAACGTCGCTGACGAGCTGGCCAATCGTGTCCAGTTCTGCTCCTACAGAAAGCAGTTCCGTCTCGCCGACAGCCTTGGCTTGACCGATGGCAACAAAACGTCTCCGTTGGATCATAGGGCTTGATGGATCGCGCTGTCTACCACGCAAGAGGGCGGTCAGGGTTGGAGTGTAGGACGAGATGTAAAGGTCAGCGAGTTTGGGTTGACCCTTTCTATATGGTGCAGCAGCATGCAAAGGCAGTGCGGAGAACTCGCCAGTGGGACACCACCAGATGCGTGACTGAGGCGGAAGGATTGTCTGGAGGAAATCAACAATGGGCGAAACAATGTAATCCCAGAGTTTCCGTAAAAGGGCTGCGAGTTCTCTTGTCATGTCGGCCTTTGTTGCGCGAACAGTCAGGGTATGAAGCTCCGTTGACAGGTCTCGAACACTTTCCAGTGTAATCTGCAATGGAATATGAACTGGGTCGCGATCGAGCAAGATGACGAGCGCGTCACAACTATGTTTGCTCGCATTGACGATGATGACAGGTCCGCCGCTGGCAGCGCGTTGAAGATCCAAGAAGAGAGAGGGAAGAAGGAAGCGGGAGAGACCAGGTAGCTTGCGGATATTGGTGACAACTCTCTGTACTTCGAGGTTGAGATGGCACAGTCGTTCATGCTGGTCGGCGCCGGGTGAATCAAAGGCATCGTGAATGCGGGAGGCAAGGCGCGTGAACTCATCCGCTAACCCCTTCCCTGCTATCCCGGTTGCAATAATATCGTCCAGGGGAGAACGGAGGCGAGTGAGTTGGCTCCAAAAGATACACCGTCCTTGTTCTAGAAGCTCAACCGCTTTGGCAGGGGAATGGTTTCTGAGACAAGCTGAGAACGCATCCACGGCAATGGTGGATGACAGGTTCTTGAGAATAGGAAGATGTTGAGGTAATGATGGGAGTGTGGCTAGATGTTGAACAAGTAACCGAAGGGAGGTTTCATATGCGTCAAGTATGGTCGGATGCTGGAAAACTTCGGCAACAAAGACCCACCCCCTAGCGGCAGAGAGATCCCTTGAGGAAACAACTTGGGGCATATGTATGAATTGAGTATAGAGGCTGAACAACTCCTCCTTATCCTCTAACCGCCCAGACCATGTAAACCGATTGTAGAGATAGCATGCAAGGTCGTCTAAGGATGCTGACCGACCAGGGTGTCCTTGCGGTTGAAGGTCAAGGGCCTTCTGGGCCATGACTATGGCCAAGTCGAGGTCCCCCTTGAACCCGAGATGCGTGTATCGGGTGAAGAAACAATTTGCAAGACTGTTCAATGACGTCGACCGATCAGGGTGTCCTCGTGGGTGAAGGTCAAGGACTTCTCCATGAAGGACAATGGCCTTGTTGAAATCTTCCATGAGCCCAAGACGGTTGTACCGGATAGAGAGACAAAGTGCAAGGTTGTTCAACAACGATGATCGGTTAGAGTGCCCAGTGGGGCAAAGTTCAAGAGCTTCTCCGTTGAGGACAATGGCCTCGTCGAGGTGCTCTACGACCCCAAGCTGCTTGTACTGGGTGAAGAGATTGAGTGCTAGGTTGTTCAACGAATATGATCGAGCAGGATGACTTTGAAGTCGAAGGACAAGGGCTTCTCGGTTGAGGGCAATTGCCTCGTCGAGATCTTCCATGACCCCAAGACGGTTGTACCGGATGGAGAGACCAAAGGCGAGGTTGTTCAATGACGCAAACCGATCAGGGTGCCCTTTGGTGCAAAGGTCAAGAGCTTCTCGATTGAGGATAATAGCTTCATCGAGGTGCTCTATGGCCCCGAGCTGCTTGTAGCAAGTGAGGAGACGAATTCCAAGGTTGTTCAATGACGACGACCGATCAGGATGTCCTTTCGGCCGAAGGTCGAGGGCTTGTCGGTCTAGGGCAACAGCCTCGTCTAGGTCTTCCAAAGTCCCGAGTCGGTCGTACCGGGTAGACAGACGAACTGCAAGGTTGCTTAATGACATCAAACGATCAGGGCGCCCTTTTGGAAAAAGGTCAAGGGTTTCCCTGTCGAGGACAATGGCCTCGTTGAGGTATTCCATGACTCCGAGCTGCTTGTACTGGGAGAAGAGGTGATTTGCAAGGCTGTTTAACGATATCGGCCGCTCAGGGTGCCCCTGCGGTCGAAGGCCAAGGGCTTCTCGGTTCAGGACAATGGCCTCGTTGATGTCTTCCATGGTCCCGAGCTGTTCGTACCTGATGGAGAGATCAGTTGCGAGGTTGCTTAACGACGCCGACCGATCGGGATGCTCTTTCGGCCAAAGGTCGAGGGCTTCTCGGTTGAGGACAATGGCCTCACCGAGGTCGTCTATGACTCCACGCTGTTTGTAGCGGTAAAACAGATACGTTGCGAGGTTGGTCAATGACATCGGCCGACTAAGATGTCCTTGTGGTCGAAGGTCAAGGGCTTCTCGGCCGAGGACAATTGCCTCGTCTAGGTCTTCCACGAGCCCAAGCTGCTCGTACCTGGTGGAGAGATCACCTGAAAGTTCGCTTAACGACAATGACCGATCAGGGTGCCCTTTCGGGCGAAGGTCAAGGGCTTCACGATCAAGCATAATGGCCTCCTCCAGGTCCCTCATACTCCCGAGCTGGCTATAGCGACTATGGAGATGAATCGCAAGGCAAGTCAAGGAGACAGATCGGTCAGGGTGACCAGGTGGGCAAAGTTCCAGTGCCTCATGGTCAAGGTCGATCGCCCCGTCGATACAACTGGTCCCCCCTCCGCGCTTAAACTTGGCGGCAAGAGAAACCGCTTGTGAATGCAACCGTTTGATCGCTAAGTACGTCATTTTATACCTGTACACACCGAAAAAAAGGGACAAGTACCTGTTGAATCCATGCTTAGGTGCTCAGCGGACTATGGCGGTTTGGCAAAAATGGCATGCTGTGCGACCAGTCGCCGGGCCAAAAACAGATCACACGCCACGAAGACATCTGTACCCTTCGACGAACCGCTCTATTTTTCCTGCGTCTATAGTTTGAGGGGGTGTGAAAAGGAGATCGAACTTGCTCACGAGGTCCTCCGATTTTCTGAATCTGAGGATGCGAGGGTGAGACTCCGTGAGAGACTGCCGAATGTCGGGAAAAGCCGAATGATCGGTACAACTACGTTACAGTTAACTGCTTCCATACAGAAAAGTACTGTATTCTGTGACATCTGCCTCTGTTACATGAGGTAGGGTGGTATCTACAGGTCGTTACTAGTAAGAGTATCAATTAGAGTACAGGCAACGGATTTCGTATCAGATGCCTATGAACCAGCTGGGCTGTCTGACTCAGAGACAGCCGTGTCACCCTGCAATTTTCTTTCCGACGCACCCACAGCGGTCTTACCATCAGCTTCTTGAGCCTCACGTCGTTCGCGTCTCCGCATTCCGTTAGCTGACTCCAGCCCAAAAAGCTTTGTGCGCCCCTATCAAAGAAACACGACGTTAAGCGACATGACAGCACCGGGCCGGATAGTTTACCTCTCGGAACTTGTAGTACACCAGCACGACGATGACTGCCAGCCAGTAAAACACGTATGACAGCACACTCCCCACTGACGGCGTAATCAGTGACATGGACGAGGACGACGTGGCAAGTAAGCCTTACATGTTGCGCTGTTTTGCCAGCCAAAGATAGCATTAAAGATGGACCAGCCGCCATGATAGGCATCACAACAGTCGAGGTGCCAAACGTTGCCTCGAACGTCATACGATCCAGGGCCGGTTCCAGCACTTTCGTCGGAGGAAGCCCCAATGAACTTGATGAACGAATTTTCTTGGAACGCCCAAACGGCTCTCGAGAAGAGTCCCGCGCCAATGAGCAAGATAAAATTGGTCATGCAGATAAGGAATAATTTGAAGGCTGTCAGGGTGTTTGAGCATCAATATGGAACTTGGGGGAGACGATGAAAAGATACTTGCCTGTTTTGCTGGCGAATTGGTACACGACAATTCCACAAACAATCCCGCAGATGAGGCCGACGATGGCAGCAATGGGGATAGAAGTAGCAGGCTCTGCAAGTGCGACGCCGCCGACAAAGACGGCTGCTTCCAGGCCTGTTTCGAGGGTGAGCGAGAGGGAGGATGAAGGAGGAGAGGAAGGGGACTCACCCTCGCGGAGGACGGTGATCATGGGGAGGAAAAAGAGAACCCATTTGCTGGTTTTCGTGCCGCGATCACGCTCTGAGAAGGGACGTGAGAAGCATTTGTGGGATATCGAAGAGAGGCGTACGGTGTCCGTCGAACGCGTTTCGGAGCTTTATGCGCCATTTTGTACGGGCATTTTCCATTTTGAGCATTGTAACACCCATAACGAAAATCATGAGGGAAGCGATCAATTCGAATATGCCTGAGAACACGCCGCTGACTCCGGGCTGTTACGACATGCGGCAAGGAATGCATACCTTCCCACAACTGTTCCGACTTTGTCCAGAGATCTTTTGCCTGAGTGAACCAGATGGCGATAAACACCGCACCGATGGCAAGGGCGATGGTCAGTCCAACAAATGCACCAAATATGACCTGGAAAACACGTCAAGGGAAGGTCGAGATGGTGTGGACGGACACACACCTGTAGCCTGAGTTTTCTCAGGACGCGAGGAGAGACGGCGGTGGGAGTGGATTCGGGATCGAGAGAGGCGGTGTGCGCATAAGGGACTGTGCCGCTGTGCTCGGAGAGGACGGCAGGGTCTTTGTGGAGGATTTGTTCGACGAGGCCGAGAAGGACGGCGACGATGAGGGAGGCCTCAAGCGACTCGCGGAGGACGACGAAGAAGATGGTGACGGAGAAGAGAGAGGGAGACATGGGTGGTTTCGTGACAGGGACGGGTGAGCTGTCCTTTATCTGATAATTTTTACGTCCGATGGCCGAATTGATCCGATCATATCAGATAAATTTCCCTGGGCGGTGATGTGCCTTATCTGATATCCCACAGCATTATCTGATAAAAGTTTCAGGTGTTTCCCTCACCTCATAAATACCGTAACAATTATCCATGGCCCTCAAAAATGATCGTTCCTCTCCTCCTCTCCCTCTCCCTCCTCCCCGCTCTCTCCCGAGCAGGCGTGCAGGAGCTCTGGTGGAATGTCACCTATGTCCAAAACGCAAACCCAGATGGCCTCTTCCCCCGTCGCGTCATCGGCGTCAATGATACCTGGCCGTGCGTGTTCCCAGCTCCCCATAGTGACCGCTGCTGACCATCTTACACAGCCCACCGCCTATCTCCGTCAACACAACCGATTCTCTCCTCCTCCACGTTACCAACTCGCTCGACGTGCCAACCTCCCTTCACCATCATGGCATGTTCTTCAATTCGACCAGCTGGATGGACGGCGCAGCCTTCGTCTCTCAGTGGTATACTCATATTTCTCCATGCATTTTCCAACCTTATGCGGTCCGCAGTGGCATCCCTCCTGGCCAGACCTTCGATTACGTCGTCCCAATCAATTCTTCCGGCCAGCACGGCACCTACTGGGCCCATGCTCATGCAACCGTTGGCGCATTTCTTATTCGTTTGCCAGCCGACCTGACCCTTGTCCTCAGGGTCAATATGTTGACGGCTTGCGTGCTCCCCTGGTTCTGCATCCCTCGAATGAATCATATCAATATGACGAAGAGTTCACCGTCATACTCGGCGATTGGTATCACCAACAGCACGCAGACTTGTTGCAAAAATACCTCAGTGTTAGTGATCCGAGCGGCATTGAGCCTATTCCCGGTAAACGCTAGCATTACTAATATCCAAACCCTATTTTGACGCGTGCCATTGATCAGATTCCGGCTTGATCTACTTTGCACAGAACTCGTCCTACTTGTCTCCCATCGCAGGAACCTCTCCAGCCCCGGTAACCTCTGCAGTGGGATTCAATGAAAATGCAACGTTACCCTTCGTTCCCGGTCGAACCTATCGGCTGCGAATCGTTAATACGGCTGCGTTTGCCGCATTCTACTTCTGGATCGACGGACATGACATGCGCATCATCGAAGCCGACGGCGTAAGTTTACCAATTCCACCCGCAACGATCTTGACAGACTCACCAACATCATCCTTATAGACAGACGTACAAGAATATCCAGCAGATATGTTGAGCATCTCTGTTGCGCAACGCTACTCCGTACTCGTTCAGGCTCGCAACGATTCATCTTCCAACTGGATGATCCACGCTAACATGGACACCAGTATGTTTGACTCGGTGCCTTCGACTCTGCAGACGAGTGCGTACCACTCAGCTTTTTTGCATCTACCGACTGAGGCAATGGCACAGATCTCACCTCGTCGGTCACATATGCTGCTGGGAAAAGTATCACTGACCTCGGGCCTATACAAAGCTATCAGGTGACCAACGATACCGCACTGGTCCCACTCGTCGCAATCCCCCAGCCTGTAGCCTCACAAAGAGTCGAGTTAGAAGTCGTGTTTCAGACCATGAACGACGGCACAAACCACGCCACGCTCGACGGTTATGTCTACAACTCCCCAATCGTGCCCGCAATCATATCCGCTCTCACTCTGGGTGACAATGCGACATCTCAAAATGCATACGGACCGTATAGCATCATGCTCAATCATCTCGATGTCGTTGACATTGTCGTCAACAATAGTGACAAGGGATCACACCCATTGTGCGACCTGAACTTGTCTGAGTGCGCCGTCATACTGATCCGTTTCTTAGCCACTTGCATGGTCATCAGTTCCAGATCGTCCATCGTGCCGAACAGTACGACTCTACGGATCCTGCATTGAATCCTCCGCTGATCGAGGGTCAATCCAATCCGATGCGCCGTGATACTATCACTATTCCAGGTGGCTCGTCCGTTACGCTTCGGGTTGTCGCAGATAATCCTGGCGCATGGTTGTTCCACTGTACGTTCCTCGAATCATACCCGTCAGATAGCTGATCATGCTTGGCCAGGTCACATCGAATGGCACTTGGAGGCTGGTCTTGCTGTTCAGTTTATTGAGGCACCGCTTCAGGTCCAGGAGCGCGCAGTGGGACGGGTCCCGTCGTTCTTATACGAACAGTGTGCGGCGCTGGGCATTCCTCAATCAGGAAACGCCGCTGGCCACGCATCTGCCACAGATTTGTCCGGACTGCCTTTGGGACCTTGGCCACAGACATTGGGTTGGCAGCCAAAAGGTATAGCGGCTATAACAGGGTAAGCCACCTTTCTCCTGGAATTACAGAAACCTAATGGGCTGATGTGTTGCGTTATTCACACAGGTGTGTACTCACCGCTGTTATTGGCATGATCACTGTGGGATGGTATATGATGGGGCCCAAGGACAGCGAGGAAGAAATCGAGCAAGAGGTGATAAGACGCATCGAGGCCAAGCGAGATCGTAAACGGTTTGGTATGTTCAAGAGGACGCGTGATTGAGCTTGTTGATTTGGGTGGGATACAATGGTTTGATGGCAATCGTCTCTGTAGTATTTGAAGCTGCTTCTTGTATGTCTGTGTGTGTGCGTGTGGTAGTCAAGTACATACCTATTGTCAAGGCGTCGTGGGCAATCTGGACTGTGGGTGTTGATGGGAATAGCCTGAGCACGTCCGTGTGAACATTCTCATGAGACTCTGACAAAAGTTCCAATTTTGAGACTCTTGATCTATGTAGCCGTCCTGCGGCACATTGTCGACAATGGTTGCGCTTGTCCGGAAGAATTTAAAATCGGCCCACGTTCCTTCCCAGCGTCGTTTCGAGGGTGAGTCCGCCGTAGTGTAGCTGTCACAAACTGTAGTCCATAAAAACAAAAAAGCGGAAACACTCCCATCTCCTACGTCGTTGCATGTTGAACGTTGAGAGTCCTCGAGGTGAAGTTGCTACAGACCGTAACTCCATATCAGTGTACATCGTCGAAATCAACCTGTGGACACTTTTGCCGAGCAGATAATCAAAAGCCACTCGCATCCTTCGTATAAACACCAATGACGTCGGGTGCTTTTGATAGCGCGTCTCGCCAATCAAGAGAGACTCGAACAACCATGATGGGCTTGACCCGTGCGTACGTAATTTGGGGAGCGACGAGGAAGGTATTTCTGGATCGATATACTCGTTCATATCCATATCAAAACCGTGTATCGGATTCACGGATATCTGACGTGCGACGTGCGAGCATGCGGAGCTTTCTATCTGCTTCCGTTCCTGCGACCCCATTTGAGCTTTCGGATGAACTGGACCACCGTGGACAGGTACCGAGGACTGCGGGATATCGGTGTCTGGTTGGGCGAGACTGAGATGTGATGCACGCCTGGACATGGAAGCGCATCATCAGCAAATCAGTCAAATGTCTAGGACGCCAGAGCAGTTGGTCCTAATGGTTTGGTGGTGTCTGGTGGAGCCTTGTCGTCTTCATCGTCGGATGCGGGAGAGCGGTCTGAGGTGTATGGGCCAGTGAGTGTTATGGTTTGAAAGCTGTATGTGCCTTTGGGGAGGTACATAGGAGAGACGAAGATAATGCACGAGTTAGCTGTGGGGGGGGGAGGAGTAGCAGAGAAGAGAGACTCGCCCTGCAACATCGGACAAGCCTGGCTGGGGCGCCCTGACCACGTACTCGTCCGCTCAGCGTTCTAGCCCACTGCTCGTTCAGTCCTGTACGACCAGCACGTACCCAAATAATAGTTAGCCACGCTTGATTTCAGACGACTATCATCCCATGCTGCCCACTGGCACGCCATTCAACATCTCCGTCAACGCCCAGTTCGCAATCACTAGCTGCCACAGGCATCGAGGCGTACCAAAGAGCATTCTGGCTATATTTTGGAAACCACCTGTCGCCGTCGCAAGCAGCCGTCTTGGTTCTTGATGGAAGTTCTTTCCTGTCAACAGGGTATCTGACCGAACACATTAGCTGCTGTGCTGGGCACTTGTAACAACGACGTGCCTCATGATCTTCATCCTCACCTGAAACATTTCAGCATGAAATAAGGGTGGGAATGACATACTTGTTCGAGTCGTACAACGATCACTCAGGCAGCTGAGTCAGAGAAAGGAGCACGCATGCCATTGGGCCCCCGCCAATGACATCATCTGGCATGTCTGCTGCGAACTGACGATGAACTACCGATAGCCTACATTGTGCAGCCTTCAAGCTGGCACTGGACTCGGAATTACTGGCAGATGCGTGTCCGCTCTCATCCGGTTCGATTTGAATTGACCTAGGTCCAGCAGTATCGAGTGGAGACGACAGGCTCTGGCGGATCCGTTGTTCTCTTCAGATACAAACACGTTGCATAGAATCAGCGGGACTGAGGGGAAACACCTACAGAAGCTAGGTGACCTTACCACCCGGACACGCCGAATCATTGATGCTAGGATACGGTTCATTTGAGACTGAATCAACATTGACACAGTCTTGTCGGGTCTCTTAATCGACGGCTGTGGACTGCGGGTAATTACCCCAATTGAAACGAACGCTGATTAGTCATCTATTAGGTGTAAGTTTGTAAATGGACAGTAAAAAACAGTCTGTGCCCGCTACACCTTCAAAGCATCCCATCCATCCCACTCCAATGCTGCCGGAACAACAAGGAGGGCTTGTCTTGTGTTACTGCTCGTTGCCTTCGCTTGGTGAGGACCATTGCAATGGGCTCGGATGCTGTCAAGGAGATCAGGTATCCAGGTCGATTGCGCCATGCAACCCCAAGAGTGAACTGACTCGGAGTGCCATCCTAGCTAGGCCGCCAAGATGATGGATGTACTGTCACTATCGCTGCCATGTCGGGTCGGGTCGGGTCGGGTCGGGTTCAAGCCAACTAGTTGTGTCCTCTGCCGACTCCTGCCTGAATCCATCGTAGTTTTCTTGCGAGGCCACATCCCGCCATTTCACGACAGACACAGTCCGTAGAGCGGTCGATGCCAGCTGTACGAGAGCTTTATTAGTTCACACTTGTATTACTAGGCAACGAGGTCCAAATTGAACGACATATCGTTACTGCAGTGTCAGATCCATTCCCTGGACTGCCTCCACCTTGGCAGACTGACCCCGATCCTCTATCTGGGTACAAAACGACCACGATCACACCGCGAATGCCAGAGACAATGCCCCAAAGCGCCGATCTGATCTTGATTGACGCACTTGGTTTCTAAATAGAGCACCATGCGATGCTTGCTCACGCCGTGATCAACAGTTTCAACATTTCTCCATGGGTCCGCGGATCCAGATGTATCGGGATTGGGACCAAGCTGTAGCGGGTCAAATCGTTGGCATGATCGCGTTCTGCGAGCATAAGCCGATCAGCAGGGTGTATGCTTTGATGGTAACGAGCCGCAACTATTGAATTAAACCATGATCAGTTTGGGCTGAGCATCAGAACAATACTTGCTTCTTGTTTGGCTTGTTGCATCGCCGACTGCATGACTTGGGGCGAGACGATGCGCACATGCTACCGCCAAGCGATAAGGGGCCACGAGGACAAAAAAGTGCAGTGAAGGTGGATGATGTCGTCAGGGCGATGTCCGTCTGCGAGAATGACGACCATACATTCAGTAGTAGGCGCGAAAAAAGTCACTCGGCTCGGAACCAGCCTTGACTGTTCAAACACGTTGATAACAAGCAGGGATACAAAACGAGTACCGATACAACTTCTAGCACTAATTTAGTACAAGTATCAGTACCGTACAGTCCAAGCATAAGAACACAAAAGATACAAGCACACCAATGTCACGACTATATTCTCCAACTCTGAAACTACACGTCGCACATTGTTCATTCGTCTTGCGGTTCTCGCCGTCGGAGCATGTCTGCACGACGCTTCCGGTTATGCGCATACCAGCGCGTTACAGCCTTTGGAGACCCTAGCAGAACAGATTCAATAATGCAAGGAGGGAATATTGAAACGCCTTCCGCTCCTCCGCGCCTAATAAACGGCGCGGGGTTGCGAACGACATGACACGACACACTCGGACACACTCACGTTTAATGCTATCTCGTCCAATTCCCCAGAGCCACAAGATAGCTTGTACAGGTAACCACGCCAGCCATGCGCCGTACATGACGAGAGTCCAGAGTGGACGGGGTACGAGTGAGAGGGCGCCTAGCAGGAACGCCAACAGCAAGCGAAGCAGAGGCCCGTCGCTGTCGGGCTCGTCTATCCTACGCGCAGCCCAGAGGGCTGCACGGGTAAGCTCTACGGTAATGAAAAGGAAGACGAAGAGGAAGATTTCAACTGAGTTGTGTCACGTGAGTTACGAATGGATGAAGCGAGGAATGATGTGACTTCACTGGATCTTTGCCACATGTCGGCTATTGAAGGAAAAACCTGGTGCTTGCAGGGTTGATCGCGATATGATAGGCGCCAGCTAGGTGTATTTTGGAGCGGGGATGGAGTTCAGGAAAAGCGATGGGCCATGGCAGCCTCCTTCGAGTTTCAACAAGTTCCCAGGCGCTTATCAAGAAGCACATCAACAAATAGAAGACCATCCAAGTTGCCCAGGGTACAAGAGTAAAATCAGTTGCAGCAACGGTCGATTCTCGAAAAAAGTATGTATGCAGAGCAATATGGTGCATGTACAGCTCATCTGACCCCCTCCGCTCAGGAACAGGCGATAAACAACACATCTTCGACGATCCATATCTTCCTCACGACGTTTACAGGCGGTCTTGAAGATAAAATTCACATCAGTAACCCACCATAGGATAGGCGGATAGATGTCGACGTACTAACGTTGCCCAAATCCGCGCATGCTTCTTTGACGCGCTCAGCGAGTGTCTTCTCGCCTTCGCGGACCCAGATGCGAGGGTCGTAGTACTGGCGGTGGGACATAAGCGTACGATAATGTTCTAGGCGACGAGCATACCTTCTTGTTCGGCTTGTCAGATCCCTCGGGGTTTCCGACTTGGGTCTGAAGGTAGTCTTTCTTCTTGATGACAAAGTCCTACAGAGATAGTCGGATCGGGAATGAGAAAGATGACGAGCGATCGGACATACTCGGATACCGGCTAAGTAAGCGAACTGAGTGTCTGCGGGATGCAATCATTAGATTATGCAGGTTACACTGATAACCGAACTCTCACCAGTGTCGACGTTCATTTTGACGACACCATTATTAACAGCAGTTTTGATTTCTTCTTTTGTCGAGCCAGAGCCTCCGTGGAAAACAAGGTACCTGAAAGCCGTCAGTACATCGAGGATTGTTGGATACAACGAAACGGGCTGACAGAGGCGTCTTTTTACCACCCAGCTTCACGCTTGTGTAAGCTTGGTGCTTTTCCAAGAGCTCGGGATGCAGCTTGACGTTCCCCGGCTTGTACACACCGTGCACGTTTCCAAACGCAGCCGCGATGCTGAAGTTGGGGCCGATCTTGCTCAGCGCATCGTACACGTCATGCACATCCTCTGGTTGGGTGTACAGCGCAGAATTGTCAACGCCCGAGTTGTCTACACCGTCCTCTTCTCCACCTGTGATACCGATCTCCATCTCGAGCCAGATCCCGAGGGGAACCATTTTCTTGAAGTATTCGACGCACGTCTTGATGTTCTCCTCCTTGGGTTCCTCGGAGAGGTCAAGCATGTGAGAGGAAAAAAGCGGCTCTTGGTGGGCCTTGAAATATTCTTCGTCGGCAGCGAGCATGCCATCGAACCAAGGCAACAGTTTGTGCGCACAGTGGTCACTGTGGAGAACGACAGGACTACAAACGATGATGGGTCATGAGCACAAGCAATAGGTTAGACAGAGAGAGGACATACACGCCATATTCCTTGGCGACCGTTCTGATGTGCAAGGCAGCTGCCTTCGCACCGGCGATGGACGCTTGCTGCTGGTCATTCTTGAGCCCCTTGCCGGCAAAATATGCACTTCCTCCCTGAGAAACCTGAAGAATAATGGGCGCCTTGACGTCTCTAAAAACAAGAGATCGGTCATGAGATACATGTATGGTGGATGTATTGACCTTGCGGCTTCTAAAACGGCGTTTGCCGTGGAGGAAGAAGTAACATTCTGGTAGCATGTGGTCGATGACACTGGGTCGCACGGAGAATCAGGCGGCAACTCACGATCGCCTACAGCAAGAAGCATGCACTCGGAGTTTTATTCGAAACTTCATTCAAGCTGAACCACTTACAGGAATAGCAAACTGTGATCACATCAGCCTGATGGTCACCTTGAGAAGCGGGATGGGTCAAACCGTACCTGGTGTTCCTTTGCGTAGTCGAACAACTTGCGGACGTTGTCTCCTGTCAAAACCCCGGCCTAGATAGTTGTTCTTTTAGATCGAGTCCACCATCTGAGCGTGAGTCAGCACGTACGGGAACGATATCAAGAACACCCATGGCGATATTTCTGTTTGAGGATCGTACAAGGAGCTGGTCAAGGGCAAACCAAGGCGGAAAAGTGTCGGGTGTGAATGATTAGATGCTTTAAAAACTTTTCCTGAACCTACCGAGAAATTCAGAGCTGCGGCTCGGGATAGAAGACGGGAAATCGATCCGGCGTCATATCTCACAGGTCACGTGATACTATCAGCATCTCATCACTCCCAATCAATTCAATCATTCAAACTCTCCCATAATACTTGGGCCGTAGGTTACTCATCTCATGTCCACATAACTTATGCCGAATGACGTTTTGAATTCCTGTCGGACTGTCGAGTCATGTCGGATTCTTCCGGAACGCTTCAACCATGAGTCGGGTCATGCCAGATTTCCATTCCTATCTTTGTCCCGAATAAACCCGCGCTGGGTCCAAGCTTTTCCTACCGGGATGTCCATAGTTCCGTTGGGATTCCACGACTCGTGTAACAGTCGTTCACACCCAAGGCATATCCCGGCCGGTGCAATTCAAAGTAGCCACAGTAGGTTCTGTCGTGGGCATGAAAGAAAATGCCGCAGAGGCAACACATCACATCTCCGCAAATATCGATATTACTGTGAATCTCTGTCCCGCACGGAGGTTGTTTCTCCACGGACAACCATGCCGGTGTCTATCCCAGAGCACGGTGATCTAGCGGCTCCGCGAAGAGAGATCCCGTTCGTACCGAATTCGTGGACAAGCATTGGGGAAAGGTTCAGTCCAGCGATTGCAAGTATGATCCCTAGTGCACATGAATTCGTCCCCCTGTGTACTTGCAAACCATGGTAACGAACAATGGACGGCGGACGGCGGATCTGAGTGCATGAAGGCGGGAATACCCGTCCGACGGTCTTCAAACCACGCCCGGATAGCTTTTCGACGAATCATCAAGACACCTTTTCCCATATCTTCGCTGATCCGTTCCTGCAGTCCCAAGATCAACGGGTGGCGGAGGAAACCTGCCTATTCAAGGCATAGAATGAAGATCGCAGAAGACACATCGGCCCGTGCTCTTGTCATCAATTGAATACATGCGAAAGCCACAGCACCGAGCGCTCGATGTCACAGCGCTGCTTGCTGTACGGGGCTATGCTTGCTGTGGGGGAAATGATTAATCCTGTGTGGGCCGGGTCAAGCCCAAGCAGGGTGACTTGGCCAACGAATGCCGCTGGGGTGTACTGCTGATTGAGGCATTTTGATTAATAGAGGTGATCAATCGGGCAATTGGACTGCACCAGGCAATTGCGTGGCATGCTAATTACTATCCTGTCAGCTGGATGAACTTGTTTATACAGTGAAATTGGAGAGATGAAAACTGAATTAGATAACAAAGTGCCCTGTCGATAGGCTGCTATCCAGTAGCAAACCTGAGGATATGTGACGGAAGGTGCCTTGACCTTCCCCAGTGATTAGAGGCCCACTCGTATAACACCATACTATACTCGCTGATACTGGGAAAAGATTGTGGGTGAGCACACCATTTACTTGGAACCTAAACTAACCTGTATTTGCGTCCGCAGCATAACTTCCGAAAACAAGCTTCATCTCGTCAAAACGAGAGAGCTAGTAAAGCAACAGACTACCCAAAATGTCAGTATAGAGCACGTCGGTTCATTCATTCTCGAGAAACGAACCACGTCGCATGTGTGTGAGCTTTCCAAGATGCCGTTGCATAACAGACATGGTGGTAAATATGAAGTACGAACATATTATGGTTAACTGGCACATGATTCGAGCCATCGAGACCACGTCCGAAACCATAGGGCCAAACTGCAACAGGTCAGAGGAAGCACTTGGTGTACGCAGAAACTGCCCTCACAAAGAAGCAGACAGCCCATATTAGTGGCCGTGGAAACACACACATATTGGCCATGTCCCAAGATGAGTCGGCAGGCAACTAGGTAACCAGTGCATAATCGTGAGCGAGTAATTTATACTGGCTTTACTCGAGCGCTGAACTTGCCATGGTATCTATCAGGAGAGCGATGTATTTATCGCAATAACTCGTGGTTGACCGTGAGTCGACCTATGTACACAAAGTTACAGTGAGTAAAGACAGACTTGCAGCAGTGCAGTCCACACTGACCAAGGTCGTCTTAGTACAGAAAGAAGAATGTTGATAGCAGGCACTTGTGTCCATCGTGGATCTGAATCCGGGGAATGAAAAGGTGAGAGAGGATGGTAGATAGTCGTAAATGGGGGGGATACTGAGGCCCGCAGCTTATATATCAGTCGCCCGCCATTAGATCAGTGCACAGCAAACAGTGGTCTGCTAACCTTCCAACACTTGTCACGGTACCGGGGACAGAGTCGCCGAGATTTGATTTAGAGGTCCATACAGATCTACCTTGTCCAAGTCAGGTAACATTGCAACAGTTAGTGAGCGTGGTTTGGCAGATAGTCAATACCACCCACCGTCCCAGCATTGGTTTCTAATGATATCTTTCGACAGAGCCTGGAGGGCTAGATGTAGACGTGTGTGTGGGATTGGTGGCGCTGAGGGCAAAAATAGCAAGACGTGTCTTATTGGGCGGAGCCAACGGATCGGTGAGCGACGCAATGCCTTGACTACAAGATCCGAGGTTCGATGGACGCGTGCGCCCCACAGAACGATAGATTCAGCTAACAACGGGATGGTTAAGTAACAAAACTGCAATCATGTAAGGAAGTACTACCGGTGGTGAAACAACCCATCAGCCGATGGACTTGTTTCAATCGGCGATTCCTCTGATGACTCGGAGTTGCAGAAAGCTGTGGCTGAAGAGATAGACATTCCGACCATTGGCAGCCTTGCTGAGTGCGTTTTGCGAAGCTGAAACTAGAGCCCGGTGGTCCCGGCGAATCAAGACGAGAAGTGAGGTAACACCATGACTGGCATTTCCGAATTCGAACCCGAACATCGGAGCATACGGCATAACGGATTGATGTGGATCAAAGACAGACTGGTTGGCGGTGAACAAGTTGGCAGGATCACGTTACAAAAATTGAAGTGAAGAGGACCAGTGCCCTTTGACCAGTACCAGACCAGTGACAGGCGGCATTGAGTCGCCTCGACCCTGGGCGCTTGCTCCCACCTTTGTGCTCCATTTGTACTTCAAAGTTGCCTTGGCGATCTCGACAATGGATTCAGTGCTAACTACGGTCAGCTAGGCTTACTGGTAAAAACATTGCACACTTTTTTGCTAACAGGAATCTATTTTCTCAGTTTAGAACCAGCCTGAGTCAGGCCTGCTCATACTAATTGTACGGTGCGGTGTTCATTGTTATAACCTCTAAATGTTCACGGGTTCTTAGTTTCATTGAATTCTCACTGATACACACCTTCCCTCCGCGCGGTGCAAACCCAGACAACGCACACAAGTCCTCTCACTGGCACGCTGATCAAGATAATACCCGCTCTTTATGTGTCCTGATGGCAGTTGATTCAAATGAAAGGCAAGCACGCGTTTAACACATTGTTCGCGTACTGCATAATCTCTGCAGTAAACAAGATACCAGGTCCTCGAAAATGATTGGCCTATCAAGATCTGGGGACAACCATGCCGACTTGTTTGACATGGCTCGAGGCTACCATGCGGAATGCATTTGGAAACATTACAAATACCCCTTCCCCTCCAGCGAGCGTGACCTACAGTATATTTTTCCTAGCCTCAACACCGGCCTTCCCTGCGGTCAGACACCCCCCTGATCTTTTGCCCCAACTAGTTGATCATCGTGGTCATTCTAATCTCAGGTTCCTCATCGAGCGAACGATGCATCTTCACGGGAGGTGAGCCCTATCACGTCTCCGTCAGTCCATTTTCGACCGCTCGAGGTTTTAATCTCCGTTCTGCCCCTTAGTACCTGCACATTTTTGGCTTGCTGTACTCCATGTTGCGCTCGCCGTTTTTCCCGGTATCCCAATCATAGCACGCGCCTCGTCGGCATCTGTACCAACACTTCCCACAAAAGCTGTCACGAAATCAGGCACCGCAGACGGGGTTCCTCTTCTAGTAAATTCCCTCGTCAACATCCTTACCCATGCCCTCAATACCGTGTGGCTCCGCGTGCGGCCCCATGTGAAGATACCAAATCGATCTCGGAGTGATGAGACTCATGCTATACCGCGCCGAAGCAAGGTAATGGCGTGTCGCGGGTCGCTATCACCATCGCGTATAGTGATAGGAGTGCCCTGTCCGCACCGTCAAACATATCTGCAGCATCGCTGGACAGTACGGTCGTCCCGTCGGTGGCATGCTCCACCACTCGCCTACTCCTTCCTATTGCGACCGGGGCGGTGGAAAGCACACGTCAAGAGAAATGGACATGGATGCCCAAGAGCGTCGAAAAATGTTTTGAAAATTGCACCGAATGGCCTTTCAGGATGCGGTCAGTCTGTGTTTGATCAAGTGGATGTTGTTGAACTGACTGGGTGTGCTTCAGCCTGCAATCGTATGGTAGCTCGGCAGTGTCATCATCTGACGCCTGCGCATGCTGCGATGCAGATGCACTGGTACTACTCAAACGGTGACTTCCACGGAATCCAGCGCATCCCGAGGTGGTTGCCAGACGAACAAATATTTGGCACAGAAGAAAAGAGGAACTCAGATGTGGGTTGATCTCGCCATCGTGTTCGACTGAAAGTGCTTATCGATATCGGCTGCTTGTTCGCTTCAGGATTTTTTGCACTACTTCCCGGCGGATATTTTTAGATGTGCATTGTAGCTATGCATGCATGCAATTACAGTTGTCTTCGTGTAACGAGTAGGAAGTCTCTGAGCCAACATAATGCCTGATGTTGAGAAAAAAAGTATGATCTGATCCTGGCTCGAACAGGAGACCTTCTGTGTGTTAGACAGATGCGATAACCAACTACGCCATCAGACCAACGATTTTCGGTTCGTCGAATACATATATCTGTATAACATGAACCGCCAATCGACGAAGGCCTATAGTGCTAGTGCTAACGGCAACCCGATAAAAATTGAAAATCGTCCGTCCATATTTAATTTTACAAATTGCGTTTTTCATCCTCAACATCCCGGCGCATTCTCTCCATGTAGATATAGGTCACGATGATATGATCTAGCATGTGCGCTACCTCGGGTGCGACCTCAAGAAATGGAGGATGCGACGGTTTTCTGATGCCAAGGTTCCGTCCGTGAAACTTGACAAGATGTACTCTTGCGTGTTTCGTTTCGTGCTTGAGCTGACGTAAAAACATAACATATCAGAAGATCCCATGAACGAGGACTCAGATGCGCCCAGAAACCAGGGAGGACTTGACATTACCCAGCAGTACCTGAAGCCAACTTTCCACTTGTACGTCCGGCCATCCGGACCGGTAAAATATCGGCCCCTACACGCATATTATTTTGTTGGTGATGAACCTGGAGAGTAACCGAGTCGGCTCGGCATACCATGAATACGGTCGTCTATGCAGAATCCGGTCTTCTGTCATCTCCCGCTGGCCAAACAAAAATTTGGTCTTTTTCACTCGGTGCCATTCAATGACACAGAGAACTTCGGGGGCTCTGTTCCTTCTTCCGCTGTAATACTTGGTGATGGTGGTCACTTGCTTCCATCCTCGCGGAGTAGAGATGGTGTAGAGCTTGTTGCCCTGTTCATCGGATATGTCCGTGTTCTTGTAGTAAGTGTTACTGAAGATGAGACGCATGATAAGGGCGTAGGACTGAGCGAAGAATCGTTTGGACACACTCTGTACAGTCTCAGTGGGTTTTATCGGACGGTCTCACTGACCGCGTGAGGTGTTCCAAACGGACTAAATTTAGAGCAATGCATCACTTGTAAGAGCAGATCATGATCCAGTTATCGTTATTGTCAGCAAGTTGACATGTTGACATTCAGGATGACTTCGTCAACAGGTGTGCTGTGGAATGCCCTGGCAGGCATCATCATGCACGGGATGTAAAGATGACAAGAGCGGTTGGCAAAGAACCATACCTGAGCATGAGAATATTGGCAGATTCCAAAAATGACTTCCGCGTGCGGGAAATTGTGCTCACAATAGTCTGTCGCTGGCGGTGATTTTCTCACAAGAGAAAGGGCATTTAGTAGATCGACCTTGGGCCATGGCATCTTACTTTATCCCGGGGTAATCGGAGGGGCCGACTTGAACTAATCCCATTTCGATCCCGGACAGGACGCACGGCGAGAAAAGGCTTCAAAATTCCAGTCTTCGAGGTCTTGAATCAAGCGTGGTAACTTGGGTACTACGTATTACGTACGTCAGTCCTTCAGATCATCCACTCTCCGCGTTGAACATACACCACAATGTCGATGCAGATTTTCGGCGAAGAAGTAACCAATTTTTAAACAACAAGCTTTGATGCACGATGCTGACCGCGTTATTATCAGGCAACTGAAGAAAAGGCCGAAAATGCACGTCTCTCCTCGTTCGTCGGTGCCCTCGCTGTCGGCGACCTCGTCAAGTCCACCCTTGGACCCAAGGGCATGAACAAGATCCTTCAATCCATGTCGACGGGAGACATCAACGTGACCAACGACGGTGCCACGATTCTCAAATCCATCCAACTCGACAACGCGGCAGCCAAGATCCTCGTCAACATCTCCAAAGTTCAAGATGACGAAGTCGGAGACGGGACGACATCTGTGTGTGTGTTGGCCTCGGAGCTGTTAAGAGAGGCCGAAAAACTGATCGCGATGAAAATCCATCCCCAAACGATCGTGGAGGGATACCGGCTCGCGAGCAGAGCAGCATTGGACGCGTTGGAAAAATCGGCGCTGGATCACGCGTGCGTTTTCTCGTTCTATTTTGATCTTATGATTGCGTACGCTTCACAGATCCGATATTGAGTTGTTTCGTCAAGATTTGTTCAATATCGCCAGGACGACTCTCTCATCAAAAGTCCTCTCTCAGGACAAAGATTACTTTGCGAACCTTGCTGTCGATGCCGTTCTTCGGCTGAAGGTAGTGATGGTTGCTGTATGGAACACTGTACCCTCCCTGAACACCATTATGGTAGGGCTCGACAGACCTTGAGCACATTCAGATCATCAAAAAAGTCGGCGGAAAGCTGACTGACTCATATCTAGACGAAGGTGCGAATGCGTCTTGATTGTGCATGGAGCATCACTCCAACAATACCACAGGCTTTATCCTTGACAAATCAATCGCAGTAAACTCGCCGAAGCGAATGGAGAACGTCAGGATATTAATTGCCAATACATGTAAGCTTCCCATGTTCCATAGTTTGAACCATACTGACAAGCAATGGTTTTAGCCATGGATACCGACAAGATCAAAGTCTTTGGTGCTCGTGTAAAGGTCGACTCTACCGGTAAACTTGCGGAACTTGAACGTGCAGAACGCGAAAAGATGAAGGCAAAAGTCGAGGCGATTGCAGCTCACGGCATAAACTGTTTCGTCAACCGGCAACTCATATACAACTACCCCGAATCCCTGCTTGCGGAGAAAGGTATCATGGTCATCGAGCATGCAGATTTCGAGGGCGTTGAGCGTCTGTCACTCGTGACTGGCGGTGAGATTGCAAGTACGTTCGATCGACCCGATCTCGTGAACCTCGGGAGATGTGAGTTGATCGAGGAGATCATTATTGGCGAGGATAAGGTAATGAAGCAGCCCTTTCCGTGACTTCTACTTGATTGAACGTCGTAGCTCATCAAATTCTCTGGCGTCGCTGCTGGTGAAGCATGCACTGTTGTCTTACGGGGTTCCACGAACCAGATGGTCGACGAAGCTGAACGCTCCCTACATGATGCACTCTCAGTGTTATCGCAGACAGTGAAGGAAACCCGGATTGTCCTTGGAGGTGGATGTTCTGAGATGCTGATGAGCTGCGCGGTTGACGAGGCAGCACGGAAGGTCAAGGGCAAGAAAGCTATCGCAGCAGAGGCGTTCGGGCGGGCGCTGAGGCAAATTCCTACCATCTTGGCCGACAACGCGGGATACGATTCGAGCGATCTTGTAGCACGGTTGCGGGCGGCGCACTACGAGGGTCAGCCGGATGCTGGACTTGGTATGTGGTATTCTTCGGCGTTCCTTCCCCTCGACTGATTCACAAACTATCAGACATGAACGAGGGTACAATCGGCTCGATGAAGACGCTTGGCGTCACGGAGAGTTACAAGCTGAAACGGCAGGTTGTTCTCAGTGCAACCGAGGCTGCAGAAATGATCATTCGGTTGGTCATTGACTTGTGTCAAATATCCTCGGTTACTCATTTGAATGCAGGGTGGACAACATTCTTCGCGCAACCCCTCGAAAGCGAGAAGCAGTATAAGCAGGCGTTACCTATGATTAGCGACGTTGCTAATAGATATGTTTTCGTGGTTCCGGAGTCATTTGTCGAGTCAGGGAATCTGCTGTTCTCACTAAGAGGCTGATCTGTGTAGGCATCTTGAGAGCTACATTCAAGATGAGTAGCCTCGACGAACATACTCAAGTTGCCGACTGCATTCACTAGATCGGAGCTGATGCCAACAGACATGTTCATGAACCGTACGGACCGCAGGCGTACTACTATAGACTGAGAAAGGTGGACCTTATGGACCTAATAGCATACGACATGTCTTGGGAGGGTACAGTATGTACTACCTCGGAGTCTGTTTCAGAGTTTAGATTGCATCATCACGTTCGACGACAGCAACGACGCTCGCATCGACTAGTCCCATCGGTCGACGGTATCTGGTCTAATGAAAAACACCTAGAACAGAAAAGGTTAGCGGGTTTGGCACTGACTGATCTGAGCGCTAATCGCAGCAATAAATAGCAACGACGCCATGCTGTCTTTGGCTCGCTCACTGCCACTTGACTAAGGACTTGCGATGCTCCAGCGTCGCTTCGTCCTCAAACCCGATACAGACTACCCGCTCTACACTACTGCCAAACAGTTCTGGCGCGAGGAATTGGAAGCAAACTGGCATGACCCAGATGCATTCACACTCATCCTCTTGCACTCTACCAGCTTTCACAAAGAAACCTGGGAGCCTGCTTTACAACATCTCTTTGATGGCGTACTCGCGCGCCGGTGTCGCCCCGACGCTCCAAAGATCAAGTGTGCGTGGGTTATCGAATGTCCCAATCACGGCGAATCTGCCACACTGAACGAGCGTGCGCTCCAACGTCCCCCATTTTACCGTACTTGTATGTGTTCAATTCACTTGCTGTTCGGAAACGCTGATCATCCCCCTTGGTCGTGTCCTGTTCAGTCGGGTGCGAAAAATATGCTGAAGCAGTACATCGCTTCCTGCTACGTGGCCCCACGTTTCCCACCCCAGTTGATTTTCGGCGCGAAAAACTTGTCGGAATCGGCCATTCGCTTGGAGGCGTGGGCATGTCCGTTTGACACAATGCGTGCACGCTCATATGTTCAACTGGTACTCTAGATTGATCTTGCCGACGCTCGCGCCTACAATTCCTTTCTGCGCCTTGATCGTGATCGAGCCTTTGCTTAGTCCTGAAGGGATAGACAAGTTGGCGGCCCTCAAAGCGAATCTCATCCATGGCGCATACGAACGGCGCGACGTGTGGCCTAGTCGCCAGTGCGCGTCGGTGTATTTTCGAGAAAGAACACATTGGGACCAGAGCGTCTTGGACAACTACGTAGTAATTCGTCTCCTTTCATGTCATGTGGTGACACAAATGGACTTTTTCTTGCACAGAGACATGGCCTGAGGTCGTCCAGACGGGTCGGGCATGAACCAGACAATCACGCAGTGACATTGGCATGCTCACGAGAAGAGGAAGTGGTGTGTATGTGTTTTCATGTATGGCAAGACCTGACGTGTGGGGTCACTGCTAGACCATGTATCGGGACTTGACTGGTCCCCAGAGAGGCATCGAGTCGTTGAACAAGTTGTCCGCAACGATACCCATTGGGGTGATTTTCGGTGACAAGAACGACTACATGTAAGTGTCCTTGCCAATGCATAATTTAGAGGTACTCACGAACCACAGACCTCGCAGCGTACAAGACGCTCTCGTTGATCCAACCTCGGGACGACGCATTCAGGCAGTGAGGCGCATCGAAGGGGTAGGGCACTTGGTCTGTCCATGGCATGTCTAGTCACGGTCATCTTACTCATCGCGACTTGGTTTCAGATCCCCCAACACATACCGGCCGAATTGAGCCGGGTTCTTCTTGATGTCTGGAGCAGACTTCTTACACCCAACAACACTTCAAGCAAGCTCTGACAGACATTACGCTGTACTCCTGAGAGAGGGTCGTGTCATGATTTCATCGATGTAGTCGAGATGTGTTAGCTTTATTATTTTTGGTAGACGCGTAGTCTGCTCAGACCGTGAGAATCAGCATCTCTACTACCAACTTTTCCTTGACTTGCAAGTTGTCCATTTTCACCCCGAGAACGATTCATGGCCACTGATTTCTGGGCAAGTTCACACTAGTGCGCGGGTTGGATCGAGTCCTCACGCAGAACGTATCTCATGGCGCCCGTGTTAGCAAGCGATGGATCGTTGACCGTGCAACGCACCAGCAAGCTCGCGTCGACGACCTCCAGTACGTCGACGACCCCGAATATTTTACATACTTTCCCATCTTCTTCGCCAACGGTGCGTCAAGCATATGTTTTCCACTCGTCAGTCATCCAACGTCTTTGAACAGTCATCACAAAGCTAGGCAAGAAGCTAAATTTCCGACAGCGCGTGATCGCAACGGCGATCGTCTTCTTTCGCAGGTTTTACATCAAGAACGCCTATTGCGAAACTGATCCGTTCATCGTCATCGCCGCCTGCTGTTATGTCGCTGGGAAAGCAGAAGAGTCGCCCGTACATATCAAGAACATCGTCGCGGAAGCCCGTCTGTTCTTTAGCCGTGCGTCTCGTCTCTTGGGGGTTGCTTTCGTACCTGTCTCACAGCACTGATGGATGCAGAGCAACCTTTTGGGGTCAAGTCGTTCCCATCTGACAACTCAAAGCTGGCAGAGATGGAGTTTTACCTCGTTGCTGATTTGGAATGCGACTTGACCGTCTTTCATCCCTACCGGACGCTCACGGCACTGTGCAAGAAGGAAGGTGCGAATGAATCGACGGCGGAGGCGGGCGAGGTAGGTGCAGAGGTGGACGACGGGCCACGGTATTGGGGCACGGGTGAGGGACGGCTAGAGCTGAGCGACGATGCACTCCAAATTGCATGGTATGACCTTTTTTTCGCTGTGTTATGTGGGTATCCCGGTATTCAAAGACGACTGTCAGGTCCATCATCAACGATACCTACCGATCTGACCTATGTCTACTATATCCTCCACATCTCCTCGCCATCACAGCCCTCTACCTCACCCTCGTTCTACACGCCCCGACGAGGGACTTCGTCCTACAAAAACCATCCTCGAACACGTCCAACGACACCCACGCAAACCCACTCCGGCGATCCTCCCGCCAAGCTTCCAACGCGTCCATAGAATCCAAGAAACCGCAAGACATCATCGGTTTCTTTGCAGGCTTGAACGTGTCCATGTCGCTCGTCGCTACGATCGCGCAAGAGATCCTCTCGCTCTACTCGGCTTGGGAGCGCTACCGGGAAGACGGGGACGCGAGCGATGCTAGTACCGCGCGGGGTATCTTTCAGGGTGCGCCGTCGCCATATGCGTCGTCCGTGACGACGACGACTGCGAGGGGGAGTTTGAAACGGACGCTTTCGGAGAGTCGGAGTGCGAGTCATAGTCGGGTGGGGACACCTGCGGATGGGACGGACGAGCCGAGGAGGATGGACGGGGTGGGCGTGGTGACGCCGCTGATGCTCGTCCAGCTGTTGACGCGGATGCGCGAGAACAGGCTGTCTGATCTTGCGCATGCGACTGGGCGACCTGTCGTCGTGGACAAGCGGTTGGAGCGGACACAGGCGGCGGGGTGACGCGGAGTATGTTCGTCAACGGACGAAGATGAGCAGTGAAAAATGAAACCGGATAGAATACAAAAAATCTGTACGGGGGAGATGAATACAATCCACCCATACTTGCGTTACTTGGAGCATGCCCGTAAACCTTGTCCCTCGTTTCCCTCAAGTTAACTCTTCTTCGATACTTGCCAGCGGCAACGCCGCGTGACCGACGGTCGCCAGCTCGACATCATCCGTCACCGCACCTCTCTCAAACACCATTTTCCCACTGCGAAGTGTCTGGTACGCCGTCCTCCCACAATGTTGACTTGGCTGCCCGTCCTCGTAGTTTTCCCGAAAACTGATCACCAAGCGTGGAATGAGCACCGAGGCTTCGTTTTGCGTGTAGGCCGTGACAACCGCATAGTAGGTCATCTGGTCCGCGTAGGGCGAGGTCAGTAGTGAACGCAAGAAAAGAGGGATGCGGTGCGACGTACGTTGCTCGTGCCCCAGACGCTGATCATCAACAAGACCGTCGCGAGGGCATTTCTAACATGGACATGGTCAACGACTCCCACACGTGCGTACATACGCCAACGAATGAACGTAAGGGAGGAAAAAAGACGTACAAAAAGAAATAGACGATGCTGTCTCTCACGAGCACGCCCATCAAGTCGCCAGCCTTCCACTGGTGCGACATCCGCCGCATGTCGAGGGCATGCTGGATGAAACGTCCCACGGCGAGTACGAATAAGAGCGAGTTGATGACGATGTTGACAATGTCCCATGCAAATGTAAGTGAGCTGGTCGTGTTGATGTTTAGGCCGCAGACGTAGATTCCAGAGAGAATATATTCGATCCCTGTGGGTGTCGATCGACGTGAGTGGAAAGCATGACGGGAGAGCATAGGAAGAATATTGAAGAAAGGGACAAACCAGAGATGCCGCTCCGTGGGCCGAGGTGGACGACGGCGACGGCGAGGCCAAGACCGATTCTGGTTAATACCATCACGACCAGGATGACAAGGACGATCTTTGATCCCAGGTACATGGCATACACCCGCATGGCCATCACCACTGCATATGTGGATTAGAATATGGAAACGTTTTGGTCGTAATGACTGACTATTCCCGACGATCTTGTCCACAAAGGCCCCGGAGTTGGCGAACCTGTCGACCGCGACGCCTGGACAAGTATCTCAACGCAAATAATGATGCTAGCATAATGTTGTTCCTACATCTGTGAGCAGTATGCCGTGCATTCAGTTATCATCGTATGTCGATTGTGAGTGTCAACCTACGCCTACAAGCAGCAAGATTGATCGTATATCCATCATGCGAGAAACGGAGGCTTACTGATGGTGTCATCGAAATGTTTGCATTGACTATCTTGGTCGTCAGGCATGCACATCATTCTCGATAGGCAGTACACTTACACGCCCAAAAGTTCCTGAACGAAGTAAGTCAGATGATAACCTGGTTCAGACATGAGCTTTGCTTACAAGGCAAGGGCTATCCCAAGATATCGGGCCTGTCATGAGTTTCAGTAAGCACGCATTGCAGGGAGTATCAATGAAAGCAACCCACAATAACGTAAAAGGTCGACATGAACGACCATCGTCTTCGCTGTATAAGGGCAAAACGCGCGTCTTGAGTGTAAGGGTATGAATGCAGTCATCATCCAAGGGCATACCCAGATGTATTCCACCTGTGTTGGTCTGAGGATCACTCTGTGATCATACGTACGTCGCAGGACTCACCTCTCTTGGGAACATGAGGACTGGCGAGGATACGTGTGATCAGAAGACAACATCGCGACGTGAGGAAACATACTCGAGTCATAGAAAACGAGCGCAACGGCAGCCGCTGAAGTCGATGAAATAAGAATGATACACGGAACATTCAGCGGATCAGGAAGCAATGCATACCATCACACCAATTGGCCAGTTGAACGGCCGCAATAGTAGGAAAGAAGACGGAGGAATTGTCTGTCACGATCGAGTCACCCATCGCCGCACGTTCAAGTCAGAGGGATAGAGAGGGAAGAAACTTCAACTTTACCGACTTCATCACGATTGCCACATCACGATGAAACACTAAGACCCTGCTGTACCATTGGTTGGATGCTCAATCGGTACGGTAAGTACACATGTCCGTATCCTGCTGTTGCCTTTTTCAGGTTGCCCCCGTTTCCCACGCCACTCCGAGTAAACGAACGTTCATCGTTGCGTACCATATTGCCTGCGTAATGTCGGCGTTTGCGCGTCCAGGATGCCTAGCAGACTAGTCGAGGCTCAGAACCGTGACCATACAAGATGAGACCCTCACATTTCGACCGTACCAGTTCATCGAGGGACCCAGCCCAGCGTGTTGTCACTTGTTTGACAGTACGCAGGCGGGCCGGAGTCGCTACGATCGCGCAAGAGATCTCGCTCTACTCGGGGAGCGCTACCGGGAAGATGGGGATGCGGGCGATGCTTGTACCGCGCGGGTTGGGTTTCAGGGTGCGGGGCCACGACGGCGACGGCGACTACGAGGGGGAGTTTGAAACGCTTTCTTTTTGTTCTCGAGAGGGAGAAGCACAATGGTATCTGGCAACCGCCTAGACTAGACTAGACCCAGATACCCGGCACAAGGCGCGCGGCCACTGAACAGACACTCAGGGTTAGTACAATCGAAGTTGCCGAGGGGCTGCCCTGCGTCCAAGGAAACGATGAGGGGACCTTAGCACCTTCTCTCCAGACGAAATCCCGTTACTGAAGAGCCAGAAGCGTTTTCGGAGAGTCGGAGTACGGGACAGACATAATCATGTGGGGACACCTGCGGAAGAGCCAAGGATGATGGCGTGGTGACGCCATTGATGCTCGTCCAGCTATTGCTACTAGGTGACCTGCGGTTGGAACGGACACAGGCGGCGGGGTGATGCCGAGTACGCTCATTCACGCACGAGGAATCCCGGATAGAATACAAAAGAATTGTACGAGGAGATAAATACAATCCATCCATCACTTGCGTTACTTGGAACATATTGTCCCTTGTTTCCCTCAAGTAAGTTCATCTACAGGCGACGTGCGATCGACGATCTCCACCTCGAATTCATCCGCCATTGCACCTCTCTCAAACACCATTTTCTCATTGCGAACTGTCCAGTGCGCCGTCTCCACACCATGGTTACTATACTTCCCATCGTAGTTTTCCCGAAAACTGATTACCAAGCGCGGAATGAGCACCGAGGCTTCGTTTTGCGCGTACGCGGTGACAATGCCAAGGTAGCTCGACTGGTTCGTGTGGCACAAGGTCAGTGGTGAGCGCAAAAAAGCGGGATCTGGTACGACGTACGTTTCCCGGGACCCAGACGCTGATCATCAACAAGATCGTCACCAGCAAGTTTCTGAATGGTCATTGTCACTGAAGCCCTCCCCCAGTGGCGGAAAAAGAAAGACGTACAAGACGAAATAGACGATGCTGTCTCTCACGAGCACGCCCATCAAGTCGCCGACCTTCCACTTGTGCAACATCCGCCGTATGTCAACGGCATGCTTGATGAAACGTCCCACGGCGAGCAAGAATAAGAGCGAATTGATGACGATGGTGAGAATGACCCATGCAAGCGGAAGCAAGCTGGTCGTGTTGGCGGTTGGGTCGCAGACATAGATTCCAGAGACAATATATTCGGTCCCTGTCGGTGTCGATCGACGTGAGTGACAGAACATGGGGTAGATTCTGAAAAAAAGGGGGGAGACTAACCAGAGACGCCGCTCCGTGGACCGAGAATGATGACGACGACCGCGAGCCCAAGACCAATTCTTGTTAACATCATCACGACCAGGATGACAAGGACGATCTTTGACCCCAGGTACATGGCATACACGCGCATGGCCATCACCACTGCATATGTGGGTTAGAATTCGGAAATGTCCTGATCATAATGACTGACTATTCCCGACGACTTCGCCTACAAAGACCCCAAAGTTGGCGAACCTGTAGACCGCGACACCTACACAAGCAGCTCAGCGCAAGGGTAGTGCTAGCCTAGAATATTGTTCCTACATCTGCGAGTGGGGAAGTATCATGTGCATTCAGTCATCATCACCGTACGCCGATTAGGAGTGTCCACCTACGCCTACAAGCAAAGGATTGATTGCGTATCCACTGTGCGAGAAACGGAGACTTACTGATGGTGTCATGGAAATGTTGGCATTGACTATATCTTGGTCATTAGGCATAGATGTCATTGTCGACAGGCAGTACACTTACGCGCCCAAAGGTTCCTGACGAACTGAGTCAGATGACAACCTGGTTCAGACATGGGCTTTGCTTACAAGGCAAGGGCTATCCCTAAATATCGGACCTGTCATGTGTTTTAGTATGCATGTATATGTCAACAATGTTATACGGGCGCAAAGCAAGGTGTATCTACTCACAATAACGTAAAATGTCGACATGAACGACCATGGTCTTCGCTGGATAAGGGGAAAACGCGTGTCTTGAGTGTAAAGGTATGAATGCAGTCATCATCCAATACCCAGACATATTCGACCTGTGTTTGTCTGAGGTTCACTCTGTGAGCATACGTATGTCGCAGTACTCACCTCTCTTGGAAACACGAGGACTGGTGAGGATACGTGTGATCAGAACACAACATCGCGACGGGGAAACCTCTTACTCGAGTCATAGCAAACGAGCGCAACGGCAGCCGCTGAAGTCGATGAAATAAGAATGATACACGGAACATTCAGCGGATCATGGAAAGAAAGCGATGCATACCATCACACCGGTTGGCTAGTTGAATGGCCGCAATGATAGGAAACCAGACGGTGGAATTGTCTGTTACGACCGAGCCCCCCATCGTCGCACATTCAAGTTAGAGAGGATAGAGAGGAAAAAAAGAGGGAATAAACAGCGCACTATTACATAGGTTTTGACGGAACCTATGATACCGTGGGAATGTTGAGGGCCTCCTGGATTACCTTCGGTTAGTGCCTGACTTTCACTTAGGGATCACTCAGCAGAGGATATGAGCCATACTTAAAAGCTTATTGAGGCTCAGAATGTTGCTCCTACCTTTCGACCGCACCAATCAAACCCAGTTCACCGAGGTACCTAACCCGGCTTGGGCGTACGCCTGCGGAAAGGACGGACGGAGCGGGGATGATGGCGTGGTGACCCCGTTGATGCTCATCCAACTGTTGGCGCGGATGCGACTGGGCGACCTGTCGTCGTCGACAGGCGGTTGGAATGGTGGGTGAAAAGCTCTGTACAAGGAGATAAATACAATCCATCCATCACTTGCGTTACTTGGAACATATTGTCCCTCGTTTCCCTCAAGTGAGTTCTTCTACAGGCGACGTGCGATCGACGGTCTCCACCTCGAATTCATCCTCCATCGCACCTCTCTCAAACACTATTTTCTCACTGCGAACTGTCCAGTGACCCGTCCCCCCATCATGTCGACTAGACTCCCCGTCCTTGTCGTAGTTTTCCCGAAAACTGATCACCAAGCGTGGAATGAGCACCGAGGCTTCGTTTTGCGCGTACGCCGCGGCCATGCCAAAGTAGGTCCACTGTGGAGCAAGGTCAGTAGTGACCGCAAAAACGCAGGATACGGTGCGACGTACGTTTCCCGGGATCCAGACGCTGATCATCAGCAAGATCGCCACGACCAAGTTTCTAAATGATCATTGTCACCGAAGTCCTCCCAGTGAGCATAAGAAAGACGTACAAGACGAAATAGACGATACTGTCTCTCACGAGCACGCTCATCAAGTCGCCGACCTTCCATTTGTGCAACATCCGCCGCATGTCGAGGGCATGCTGGATGAAACGTCCTACGGCGAGCAAGAATAAGAGGGAATCGATGACGATGGTGAGAATGACCCATGCAAGCGGAAGCAAGCTGGTCGTGTTGACGATTGGGTCGCAGACATAAATTCCAGAGAGAATATATTCGGTCGCTGTGGGTGTCGATCGACGTGGGTGACGCGTGACTAGGGAGCAGGGACGAACCAGAAATTCCGCTCTGTGGACCGAGAATGATGAAGACGACCGCGAGCCCAAGACCGATTCTTGTTAATATCATCACGACCAGGATGGCCAGGACGATTTTTGATCCCAGGTACATGGCATACACGCGCATGGCCATCACCGCTGCATATGTGGATTAGAATGCGAAAACGTCTTGGTATAACGACTGACTATCCCCGACGACTTGGCCTACAAAGGCTCCAAAGTTGGCGAACCTGTCGACCGCGACACCTAGACGAGTACTCAGCGCAAAGGGTAGCACGAGCCTAGCGTATTGTTCCTACATCTGTGAGCGAGGCAGTATGGCGTGCATTCAGTCATCATCGTATGTCGATTGGGAGTGTCACCTACGCCTACAGGCAGAGAGATTGATCGCATATCTACCATGCGAGAAACGGAGGCTTACTGATGGTGTCATTGGAACGTTGGCCTTGACTATCATATGTGCCAGTGGGCCGTCAGGCATGCAAGTCATCGTCGATCGGCAGTACACTTACACACCAAAAAGTTCCTGAACGAAATGAGTCAGATGACAACCTGGTTCAGACATGAGCTTTGCTTACAAGGCAAGGGCTATCCCTAGATATCGGACCTGTCATGATTTTTAGTATGCCAGTGATGTTATACGGGTTGCAGGGTGTATCACTGAAAGCAACCTACAATAACGTAAAAGGTCGACATGAACGACCATCGTCTTCGCTGTATATGTAAGGGCAAAACGTTGAGTGCAAAGGCATGAATGTAGTCATCATCCAAGGGCATACCCAGACATAATCCACCTGTGTTGGCCTAAGGATCACTCTGTGAGTATACATACATCGTAGGACTCACCTCTCTTGGAAACATGAGGACTGGCGAGGACAACGGTATAATCAGAAGACAGCATCACGATGTCAGGAAACATACTCGAGTCATAGCAAACGAGTGCAGCGGCAGCCGCTAAAGTTAACGACACGAGAATGATACACGAAACATTCAGCGATCATGGAAAGGAAGCAATTTTGCATACCATCACACCAGTTGGTCAGTTGAATGGCCGCAATGATAGGCAACCAGACGGAGGAATTGTCTGCTACGACCATGTCCCCCATCGTCGCACGTTCAAGTCAGAGAGGATAGGGAGGCGAGAAAAGAAGGCAATACTGACTTCATTACAGAGCCCTGAGATCAGTGGCGCATCATACAACATTACATAGGTTTTGACGGAACCTATGATACCATGGGAATATTGAGGGCCAGCCAGTGAATTTAGTGTGTCCGAGAATAACGGATGCGAAGGCCTACCTTCGGTTAGCAACTAACTTTGACTCAGCACCGTCGCTAGGATCACCCAGCAGACGATGTGAGCCACGCTCAAGGTTCAGAAGCGTGACCATCCAAGACGTCGCTCCCACCTTTCGACCACACCAATCAAACCCAGTTCACCGAAGCACCCAACCCGACGTCGGCGTATTGTCAACTGCTTTACAGTACGCCGGCAGGCCGGAGGTGTCCATCTCGCTCTACTCAGCTTTGGAGCACTAAATGGGGGCGGGAGCGATACTAGTACCGTGTGAGGTGCATTTCAAGGGGCGAGGTCACCATATTCGTCGTCCACGAAGATGATGACTGCGATGGGACGCCTGCGGAAAGGACGGACGAGCCGAGGATGATGGCGTGGTGACCCCGTTGATGCTCGTACAGCTGTTGGCGCGGACGCGACCGGGCGACCCGTCGTCGTCGACAAGTGGTTGGAGCGGAAACAGGCGGCGGGGTAATGTCGAGTACGTTCATTCACGGACGAGGTGAGTGATAGAATGCAACAGATCTGTACGAGGAGATGAATACAATTCACTTGCGTTACTTGGAACATGCCCATAAACCTTGTCCCTCGTTTCCCTCAAGTGAGTTCTTCTACGCATGCTAGCGGCGACGTGCGATCGACGGTCTCCACCTCGAATTCATCCGTCATCGCACCTCTCTCAAACACCATTTTCTCACTGTGAACTATCCAATGCGCCGTCTCCACACCATGGCTACTATACTTCCCGTCCTCGTCGTAGTTTTCCCGAAGACTGATCACCAAGCGTGGAATGAGCACCGAGGCTTCGTTTTGCGTGTATGCCGCGACCATGCCAAAGTAGGTCCACTGGTTCGTGTGGGGCAAGATCAGTAGTGAATGCAAAAAGCAGGACGCGGTGCGACGTACGTTCCCCGGGACCCAGACGCTGATCATCAGCAAGATCGCCACGACCAAGTTTCTAAATGGACATTGTCAGTGAAGCCCTCCCACATATACATATGCCAACGAACGAACGAACGTCAAGGAGAAAATGGAACATGAGAAAGACGTACAAGACGAAATAGACGATACTGTCTCTCACGAGGACGCCCATCAAGTCACCGACCTTCCACTTGTGCAACATCCGCCGTATGTCAAAAGCGTGCTTGATGAAACTTCCCACGGCGAGCAAGAACAAGAGCGAGTTGATGACGATGGTGAGAATGGCCCATCTAAACGGAAGCCAGCCAGTCGTGTTGACGCTTGGGTCGCAGACATAAATTCCAGAGAGAATATGTTCGGTCGCTGTGGGTGTCGACCGACGTGAGTGACGCGTGACTAGAGAGCATGGGGGGAGATATTGAGAAAGGGGGACGAACCAGAGATGCCGCTCTGTGGACCAAGAATGATGACGACGACCGCGAGCCCAAGACCGATTCTTGTTAATATCATCACGACCAGGATGACAAGGACGATCTTTGACCCCAGGTACATGGCATACACGCGCATGGCCATCACCACTGCATATGTGGGTTAGAATTCGGAAACGTCTTGGCCATAACGACTGACTATCCCCGACGACTTCGTCCACAAAGGTCCCAAAGTTGGCGAACCTGTCGACCGCGACACCTAGACGAGTATCTCAGCGCAAATGGTGGTAGCCTAGAGGTTGTTCCTACATCTGCGGGTAGTATGGCGTGCATTCAGTCATCATCGTACTGATTAAGAGTGTCCACCTACGTCTACAAGCAACAAGATTGATCGCATATCTACCGTGCGAGAAACGGAGGCTTACTGATGGTGTCATTGGAACGTTGGCCTTGACTATTATATATTGGTCGTCAGGCATGCGTATCATTTTCGATAGGCAGTACACTTACACACCAAAAAGTTCCTGAACGAAGTGAGTCAGATGACAACCTGGTCCATACACGGGGTATGCTTACAAGGCAAGGGCTATCCCTAGATATCGTGCCTGTCATGAATTTACGTACGCAAGTATACTATGTTATCGCAACGCAAGGGAATAGCAACGAAAGAAACCCACAATAACGTAAAAGGTCGACATGAACGACCATCGTCTTCGCTGTACAAGGGCAAAACGCCCATATTTAGTCTAAATATATGAATACATCCAAGGACATACCCAGATATATTCCACCTGTGTTGGTCTGAGGATCACTCTGTGTGCATACGTACGTCGCAGGACTCACCTCTCTTGGAAACATGAGGACTGGCGAAAATAACAGTGTAATCAGAAGACAACACCGCGATGTCAGGAAACATAACATACTCCAGTCATAGCAAATGAGTGCAGCGGCAGCCGCTAAAGTCAATGACATGGGAATGATACATGGAACATTTAGCGATCATGGAAAGGAAGCATTGATTTTGCATACCATCACACCAGTTGGTCAGTTGAATGGCCGTAATGATAGGCAACCAGACGGAGGAATTGTCTGCTACGACCGAGTCCTCCATCGTCGCACGTTCAAGTCAGAGAGGACAGAGAAGCAAGAAAGGAGCTTCAGGGCCTGAGATCAGTGGCGCATCGTATAGCATAGGTTTGGGGGAAGCCTATAATACCGTGGGAATGTTGAGGGCCGCAGTACAGCTCGCCGAGAAAGTGGTCGTATGTCGAGTGGTTGGACGACGAGAATAATGGATCACTGTGTCGAGGGCTTCGGTTAGTGACTGACTTTCACTCAGTACCGTCGGTAGGATCAGCAGAGGATGTGAGCCATACTTAACTCAAAACCGCGACCATCCAAAATGTCGTTCCCACCTTTCGACCGCGTCAATCAAACCCAGTTCACCGAAGCACCCAATCCGACGTCGGCGTATTGTCAACTGCTTGACAGTACGCTGGCGGGCCGGACGTGTCCATGTCGCTCGTCGCTACGATCGCACAAGAGATCATCTCGTTCTATCTGAGTCTACTGCTTTGTCGGAAGCGCTAAATGGGGACGCAAGCGATGCTAGTACCATGTGAGGTGCATTTCAGGGGCGTCGTCCGCGAAAACGACGACTGCGAGGGGACGACTGCGGAAGGGAGGGACGAACCAAGGATGATGGCGCGGTGATGCCGTTCATGCTCGTCCGGCTGTTGGCGCGGATGCGACTGGGCGATCTGTCGTCGTGGACAAGCGGTTGGAGCACAAGCGGGGTGACGCGGAGTACGTTCGTTCACGGACGATGGAAAATCGACCGGATAGAATACAAAAGATCTGTGCGAAGAGATGAATACAATCCACCCATCTTGTCCCTCGGACACCATTTTCCCACTGGGAAGTGTCTGATACGCCGTCCTCCCATCATGTTGAGTAGGCTGCCAGCCCTTGTCGTAGTTGTCCCGAAAACTGACTCATCACCAAGCGTAGAATGAGCACCGAGGCTTCGTTTTGCGTGTACGCCGCGACCATGCCAAAATAGATCCACTGGTTCGTGTGGGGTAAGGTCAGTAGCGAACAAGTAATGAACGCAAAAAAAAGCGGGATGCAGTGCGTCGTACGTTTCGCGGGCCCCAGACGCTGAAGATCGTCGCGAGGACGTTTCTAAAATGGACAAAGTACGTACGTACCCCAATGAATATAGGTCAAGACAGTAGACAGATAACGGATTTTGCCGAGTGTCAGAAAGGGCACAGCCTTCGGTTAGAGAGCTCATGATCACTCAGCACCGTCGGTAGGATCACTCAGCAGAGGGTGTGAATACTTAAAGCTGGTCGAGGGTCAGAACCGTGACCATCCAAGATGTCGCTCCCGCCTTTCGACCGCACTAATCAAACCCAGTTCACCGAAGCACCCAACCCGACTTGGGCGTATCGTCAACCGCTTGACAGTACGCCGACGGGCCGGGCATGGCTGGAAGGCGAAGAGCAAGGATGGCAAGTTATCAACACAGCCGAGTACGATCGAATGTAAGGCACCTCACGTTTCTCTCATCGATCAACGTCATTTGAACATTTGAACACACGACAGGATGCTGTACAAACTGATGATTAGTGGCATCGTGCCTAGGCCCATCGGATTTGTCTCCACGATCTCTGAAAGTGGCATCGAGAACTTGGCACCGTTTAGGTATGTACAGACTGATTGTCTCGATCCTTTATGACATATTGATCGTCATGTTTTCCTAATCTTGCAGCTGGTTTAACATGGTGAGTCGCCATCTTTGACGATCACGTTGTACGACCCTGAATATGCCTGCTTACGCCTGGTATTCAGGTATCCAGCTGGCCGCCCCTCGTGTCGTTTTGTTGCATGAACGGACCTGCCCGGATCAAAGACACAGCAAACAATGTCAAGAACAGCAATGGTTTCACAGTAAACATCATCAGTGAGCCATTCATAGAGAACGCGAATGTCACGGCGATAGACTCCCCCCCGGACTTTGATGAGTGGTCCATCAGCGGGCTGACCAAAGCACCCGGTGTAAGATGGTTTCGTCCATTTCATGGAGAATGCTTGGCTAACCATGCACATCCATCACAGGTGCACGTCAAGGCATCCAGGGTCAAGGAGAGCGCATTCAGCATGGAATGCGAACTCTTCCAAGCGATCGATATCGTGCATCCCACGACTGGGGAATGCACGAGTACTCTTATACTGGCGCACGTCAAGTATATCCATGTTCGCAATGACATGCTAACCGAACGCGGGACGGTCGACCCCACCAAATTGAAGCCTGTTGCGCGCTTGGGAGATATATCCTACGCCAGACTCGGTGATATATTCAGGATACCCCGTCCTACCTGGGCCACGGAGGAGGGTAACATACAGACAGCCACTCAGCGGCTTTAGAACGAGACATGTCACGAAACGGAGGCACGTCGTATTGTTTACAAGTTGGAAGTAGTACACTTGCCGGATTTAAAGCTTGAACAATAGAGTTTCTGTAACCACGGTGTCCGCGAATTTCCCGTTCCCCACAGCAACCAACGTGTCGGTCCGGGACTCGGGTCGTGACGGAACACATATAACGACACGACTCGGACATGGTCGGCATCGCTGGTCGGATTCTACACGCAGCCAGTGGACTAGTCAGAAATGGCGGTCTTTCGAGTACTGTCCGACTTGGTCGTTCACTATCCAAGACCATCCCAGGTAAACCCACGTTCGTCGCCGTCGAGCGCCATGTGGCTGAGCCTGAGATTTAAACCACCTCTATGTGGTGAACAGATCGCACGTCACGGTCTCTACCGACACCGCAGGTCAAGAAGATGTCCTTGCCCCCCTTTGATCGTAGCCTTGATAGCAAGTACACGGGCCCACCCAACCCAGCCTGGTCATGGTGCCAGAAAATCGACAGTACGCCCCATGGCCGGGAGTGGATGGAGGGGGAAAAACAAGGATGGGAATCCATCTCCACAGCAGAAGAGGATCCCAAGTAAGAACGTCGTCGTCCATACCCGCCATCGCGATGACGATCTGGCATATGAACCGTGTTTCGTAGGAAGCTGTACGCGCTCATGATCACTGGGATTGTTCCTAGGCCGATCGCCTTGGTCTCGACCATATCGGAAGAGGGCATTGAAAACTTGGCCCCGTTCAGGTACGATAACGTCTTGGTCTCTTGCGGTTGGTGCGGCACGTTATTGATCATCTGCCTTATTCTTCATGAATAGCTGGTTTGGAATGGTGAGTCGAGGCGCCTCCTTGTCTTCGATAACCCAGACGAATTGATGAATGAATCGATGACGTCCCACGTGCCCTTGAACGTCTAGATAAGCAATTGGCCACCTGTCGTTGCCGTTTCCTGCCTCAATCGCGATGCAGGACCGGGCCAACTCAAAGACACGCTCAGCAACGTCAAGAATAGCAAGGGCGGCTTCGTCATTAGCATCATCAGCGAACCTTTTGTCGAGCTCGCCAATGCATGCTCCATCGATGCGCCGCCAGAAGTGGGCGAATGGTCCCTGAGCGGACTCACAAAGGTTCCCAGCGTATGCACCCCGTTGCTTGTCCTTGTTTTCGTTCCACGGGGTCGACTGACGGTTGTGCATAGATCCATGTGAACGCGTCTCGCGTCAAAGAGAGCGCATTCAGTATGGAATGCGAGCTGTACCAAACCACGCCCATCGTCGACCCCTCCTCGGGTGAAACCACCACCACGCTGATCCTCGCACACGTGAAATACATTCATGCGCGCAAGGACATGCTGAACCAGCGCGGCACGGTCGATATCACCAAGTTTAAGCCGATTTCGCGGCTGGGGGACAATTCGTACGGTCGAGTTGGTGATGCGTTTAAATTGGCGAGGCCATCTTGGGCTACAGATGAGGGCAAGATCCAGGAAGCAATCAAGAGGGCTTCTGGAGATTAGATTATACCGCGAGTGTGGCTCTAAGAGAGCAGCCGTAGGTGAAGCATACTACACTTGAGAATCTGAATGGCTTTGGGTCACTGCTCATGAACGGTGCGCTATGATCAACTTGCCTTGGGGGGAGTTCGCGACCAAGCCGAGCTGGCCAACGGGTGAAACATGGTGATGAGGATCATGGCGTGGATGCCGAGCGATGCGATTGGGTGTCGCACCTGCTTCACACAGGAGCAAGTTGAGTAGCCTCCGAGTCTTGATGTGAGACGCAAAGACATAAGTCTCGGAACACAAGGACGAGCTGAGTAGTTTCTCTCCCGATTCGACGAGACCCGGTTCTTGATCCCGTGTCTTTCTTCCATGACCTTGTATGTATACATCAGTGGCTCGTCCGACGGGAATTCCCTGTGGCGAAGGGGGGTTGAGGGAAAATGCGGAGGTATAATGGGTATCACTGAGTGTCCACTGCGCAGTGCGGGCCTGGGAAGCGCGCAGCCGTAGACGACGATACCAACGTCGTTCTTCCATGAGTGGAGCGCAGCGTCGTCAATCTGGATGTCAAGTTCCTGGAATGCGGAGCACAGACAAGACCGGACGGGATTGAATCCTATACAAAAGCACAGCGAAGTTGTAGGTTGCCGTCGCTAGGAGGTGGGCGAATTAAGCGATCATGTCAAGTCGATGGTATAGATTCGGATGTGATACAATACAATGCTACATGGTTGCGAAATACGCTGAAGAAAATGTGATGGTGTGGTGGATGATGCGGACGTACAAAAATGTGGATATAGAAAATCTAAACTAACTCTTCAGGATCTTCAAGAAGACGGTCCTTCTCCGGGTCCGGATGAATCCGCGCTGGAAGTCGATGGTGATACAGCATCTTCTGGACCTAGAAAAAAAAGATGAAGTTGGATTGTACAGTAGCCACAGACACCCACCATACGCAATAGACGAGTTTGAAAGTGACCTTTATTTGCCTCGGCATCAAGATTCTGCAGTGGGAAAGATTCTGTGGAGGCCGCAGGCTGATCGTCGCTTCGAGAAGATGTCGACATATGGGCTATCCACCTCCTAAAAATCGTAACGATGTTGAAACCTTCGTCGCTGCTCGTTGCTTGTGTTGTCGCACAGACGTATATGCAGTCGATTGCACAGTGGAAGATTGCCAGCACGATCGCGATGAATCCTGTGGTAGGGACCAGGGCTTCGTAAAGGGTAGCTAGATGGAACCGTTCCCCTGCAAACATCAGTACGCCGAGTGATAACCACAATGGCGGGTGACGTACATAGTTCTTCTGGTAAAAAGATGACTCCACCGTATATCTGCAACAAAACGAGAAGGTGCAACAAGATACGGCATGCCCGGACATTTTGTTCGGTTGTCATGAAGAACCCGAGGGCGATGAAAAGTGACGTGGAACCTGTTGTGGCGCTCCAGAAGGCGAAGAGGCGGCCACCAGCCTTTGGTGATCTCAAGGTGAAACTGACAGCGAGTATGCCAAGGGAATATGCGACGGCGGTAAAGAATAGTGACAGAAGGAGCTGTTGTACGCGACTCTGGGGTGCGCTGTTGGTTTGGGTGTTCGCGGGCATGGCGAGCAACAGCGACATGACGATGGAAAACGGGAGAGATTTGCGGTTGACATCTCCTATTTCTCCTCCATTACGTTATCAGTGACTTGGTGGCATTGAATAGAAGCCTTTTGACCGCACTCCTATACATCAGTACTGCTAAGATTATCACCACCGCCTAACGGTGTAATACCAGCAAGGTTGTCGTTGATCGTAATTGAGTATCGAGAGTCGTTAGACTATATTGAAATCGACAGCGCCTATACGACAAGTGATAGCTGGGGGAACGACGATTTCATCTGATGAAAGCGACTCATCTCTGGCGGGTCCGGTCATGCCTCAACGTTCAACTACGAGGTCCTGCAGGGTGGAAAGGTGAGCGTCGTGTTGCCTCGTTAATAGGTGAGCACAATGCTAGTCACTGGCCGATAGAGAGCGACAGCCTGGCAATCTCGTTATTTGATCCGTTCACAACTTCGTCCTGCGTGGATCCTAAGATGTCCAGCCTGCCCCGTGATCACTAATGCGTCTTTTATCTTCCGCTTGAGAGTGTCGAATTGGTAGCGCTGGCATGTATCAGATGTGGAGAAAAAGAGATAAAGATAGCTTTCGTGGAACGAAAATGGCATTTTTATTTGGTGATGTGTACAGTCTACTCGTTCATTTACCCTCACCTCCCCGCATACAAACCCTTCATAGTCTATACCAGCTACGTTCTATCTTCTCCTTGCTGGGCCCGGCGCAGAGCGCATATACCATGCCATTCTTCTCATGATCATTAATACGATGAGGTGGGGTCTCAAGTAACGGACGGAACGAAGAGCTCGTCAAAGCGTTGCGTACATTCGAAGCTCATGCATCATGGCACGGACGGCTCTTTAATCAGTCGAAGCACGTTCGTCGTCGGAGCCGATATTGGCCCTGAACGGTGCGGCATCACTGAGTTGGTTTCCTTAAACTCTTTATTCGACTCATATAGTGGTTCCAGGAGACTTCCTTGGCTGCCGTGCCTCGCTGCTGAGTCGCCTCTGATCTGGCCACGCCGTGGTGTTGGCTGCCGAGGAGTTGTCAACAGTTCGGGAACACCAAGGTCGGATGGAACCGCCCCACCAGAGGAAATGGGTCATGTGCCACATTCGTAGTGCCGCAGCGAAGGGGCCAGATGGGTAGCCGGATGAACCAGAATTGCAGAGAAAGTAGATACCAGAACGTCGCGGTGGACATATGGACGGGCCAGGTTAGTGTCACCTCAAATTTACCACCGTTTCGTCCCTGTCAGCCTCAGGCTGGAACGTGCCCCTCACTGTCCAAACGAGGCCGATTTCCAATCCAGTGGTAAGCAAAATGCATTCGGGCCAGCCGCTTGGGTACTAATCGACAGGTCAGCCTCTGACACCGAAGGTATAAAAACCCTCCGGCGTGAACATGTCGGATCAGCTATTTCGTCGTTATCGTTCTATCAGTCACTTTCAACGCGTACATCAACGACCGAAATCGCCAACGCCATAATGATCTGCGACAAAGGACACGTTCGCTGCGTACGTCATTCTCATGCTGCCGTTATTCACAGAGGTAACCTAGAATCTTAGCCGGTGGCGACTTCTAGGCCATTCGTGGTCTGCAGTTTATCTACGAAGCGGTATGCACCTTCGAAGAGAGTTTCAGTTCAGAGATGGCCAGTATCCCCCAAGCAACGATTGTCATCCCGCGACGGCTCTCTGTCTAGTGTCGTTCCGAAGGCAGAGCCGCGTCCCCGACCCGGTTGCACTGCGTGCTCCCGCGACTATCAGTCCTCCGTTGGCGTCGTGGGTGCTTCTAGGGAGAGGCAAGATGCAACGACCAAGGCTACCGCTACCGCCCGCCAGAGGCTGTCCGTCAACCCCAGTGTCACCGAGACTGCGGCGCGCATCCAGTCTACGAGTTCCCACGACAAGAAGCCTGTCGTTGACGTCGACAATACTGGCAGGCTGACCCAGGACCACAGGCCTGCACCACCGATGCCGATCGCTTACCCCCAGGGTGTTTCGCCATCTCTGTCGCCACCGCCGTCCCCGGATTTGTCGTCATTCTCTTCACAGAGCTGGACCATCGTTGCCAACATCGATGTCAAAGAAATCTCGACGCCAGTGACGATCTGTGGTGACGAGGACCTCTCCGGCGTGGACTATGCGCCGAGTGTCCCAACCACGCCTACT